>JAPMOB010250441.1:0-55997 GCA_029875015.1 Lepomis gibbosus | reverse complement strand
TATATATAGAGAGAGAGAGAGAGAGAGAGAGAGAGTACATTAACTCTTCCTTAAGATTTTTAGTAATCCATTTGGTAATGAAAAAAAGAATGTACAAAGAATCTTAAAGAGTGCCTTTTCCCTTTCCCTTAAAGATTGTTTTTTCCCTTTTGCCCCAATCAATACCTTCTAAAAGCTGCAAATCATGAGACTCGCTACTGGCCACTCACCACAAGCATTGCCTTTAAAGACTTGAGACTTGACATGGACTTACTCTTTACAACTTGAGACTTGTCTCCGTCTGTCCATCATTTAGGTCGGAAGATATCTGAACTGCTCTTCCGTGAAGCGTTAGTTGCTGCACAGTATTATAGACTTTAATTGTAACTGTGCACAGTAGAACTTCCCGCTCCTCTGTTCCCCGGAGGATGAAAGGATGTTTGGTTTTTTTGGTCTTACAATTTTTAGACAACACAACTGATATATATCGAACAGTGCTAGCTGGACCTTTATTCTTGTTTCAGTTTCTTACCTCATTTGACCATTTGTTCACTTTTCTCTCTTTTCCTTTGTATTTTCTTTCTTATTCCTGTCTGGGCAGAGCAACAGAAGGCAGGGAAGATGGAGGAATGAGCTTCTCAGTCATCTTATTTCTTCTACTTGATGCTTTTATTGACTCAGCGTCAGCAGCATCCTTCCTGGCGGAGCAGCCACTAAATCATATACACTCCATGCTTCATCCTTGTCACACACACTGTGAAGTCTGCATCTGTGTGTGGCTGTGATTGATCTTTATTTTCTATGGCTGCTTTCTAAGACTGTTTTTTGTGCTGCGATGTGCAGTTTGCCAGAAGACGAAAAGTCTGAAATGAAAAGCTTCGTTCTAAAACGTGATGTATCGCTTTTTGAAGGAGATGAACTTTGTAAACATCATTGAGACACATTCAGCCATGGAAACAAAAAAATATCAACATCTCACTGTTGTGTGTGCAACATAACTGAAATCATCCCACAGGATCATTACTGTCTAACTGACAGTTAATCAAAGTAAGGATTAAATGGGTAATCATTTTGTTCCCACTTCAAATTCCCTGGAAAACAGTTCAGTTGGACTGATGGATACTTAAAGACTAGATTTAACAATGTGAAATAAGAACACTGGGCTATAGCCTACCTACCCGTTTCCCCACCTCAGTATCTCATTCTAACCTGGTGCTTCTCTGTGAGTAGCAGCGTTTAGTGTGAGGTGTTTCTGATTTGCACGTCACTGTGTGCAGGTTTCCTGGACTGGGTCCCGAAAAAGATGCAGCGTGTCGGGTGCATGGAGCTGCTCAACACAGTCCAGAGAAGAGTCCAGCCCAAATTACATGTGTTCGGTCACATTCATGAAGGTACGTCCATGTGCTTGTGAAACACTTAGACACACACACACTGTACTGTGGTTACAAAAGGGGCACATGCGGTTTTCCATGTGTTGATTTTCATTAAGTACATCAATAATTTTTACCAACATTGTAAAGTGACATGAAAAAAAGTAAGTCCAAAGTTTGTCAGCTGGTTGGTCCAGGTGGAATAAAAAGAGAATGGGGGCCAGATTTAGTGATTTCCTTTGAGAACTAGGAGTTGTAATGAGCGGAGACCCAGATGACATAAAGATGGTTTGTAAGGAAAAAAATTAGAATTCTTTTGACAAGCTATTTATATATTCATTCATATCATTTAGCAAATAATACATTATGATTAATTATGATTTTTGTGCACACCATAATAACAATCCCAAAACATGCACATACCCTACTGCATTATAATGCACTAACTCAACAAAAACATGTAATTATCTTCTTGAAATAGACCTGGTGTTTTATTGTAACAACAATCAACATTAAAAATCTCCAAATAATGTTTTATTACCATGTTTAATACAAATAGCTCTGGGTTTAACTGGAATATATTTGACTGAGCAACAGCTCTAGTGCCTGAAATTTTCTGTACACAAGAATAGCAAAATGTTGCTAAATGATTTTTTCCTCTTGAAAACGCAGAAGACTTTTTTCAGCCCTGAGTAGTGTCTGCAGTCTCCCTCACAAGCCGCATACGACCCAAACAACTCCACCAACAATGTAGCATGTAGCATGTTACCTGAGAGGCAAACTCTGGGGCAAAAAGAAGTCTAAATCACTTGCTACTGCCTGCAAAGCCTAAATGCTGTAAGCGCACAGTCTAAGGGCGACTCAGATGAGTATTTTGATCAGCTGTTGGTTGGACAGGAAGAGGACGCAGTTTAGTGGGCTTTTAGTTAACGAATTTAAAAAAAAACATGATGGGGACTAAAATAGGATTTTGAAAATGTCTCCTCCCCACCCAGTGGTAATGACTCCCCTGACTTCACAAGTTCAATGCAGTTTGTGTCTGTTCAGAACACATTACAAGTTCATATCAGAATAATGTATGTGCATTCAGTTACATGCCCACATATGTACACACACATTTGCAATATGATTAAATCAGGGATGTGCTCTATATATAAACTAATTTCCCCCGTTTTTATTTACAGAACACAGTTTACACATGTTTGGGCTCACATAAATCCTGATGACCTAAAAAAATCATAGGATGCAATCCTATCATATTTAGTATCCAACTGAAGAAGAAGCTAAATTACAGTATATGTGGTTGTTTGCCTTATCGCATGCTGAAAGCTGCAGTTATTTTACACACATTTTCATATTTTAAAACCAAAACATTTTTACCTTATTATATAAATCAGCCATGTAACAATAGAGAATAAAGAGATACTTTACAATAGTTTTCTTGAACAAAATAATTAAAGTGTATATTAGAGAATAGCTGAGCAGCCACATCCCTATCAGCATTTCATCCAGGCCAGCAAGGGCAGAGAGGCCGTCTCCCTGGACCGAGGACTGTTTTTTTTCAGGGTTATCAGGTCAGGGCTGAGCCCCTGGAGCAGCGGTCCCCCATCAGGGAGAGCCAGATTAGAAACTAGATCAGATTTAATAACGAGAGAAACAGGCTGAAAGCAGCTCTCTTAATAATGTGAGGACTCATGAATGATGAATCATCACTGTATTCTGTATCCATGTATTGCAAAATCTGAAAGGACACAGACATGCAGAGTTCTGTTCCAAGAGACGGTGAAAGTGAAAAATCACGGATAGTGCAAAGTTAAATTGTAGTACTTTTGAAGAGACGGTAGTTAACTTAGCCGTGACAAAATGGTAACACTTCTACATCTGCCATTTGGAAGAAACGTTGATCCAAAGTGCTGTTTGAGCGGAGATTTTTTAGCTGTAGTGGTGTTAGTGTCGCGCACTCATGCATGCATTTGTTCAAACTGGATTCTCGCAATTTGGAAATGAAGTTGCACTGTGATACTAAGTGCTTATATACACTCTGGTGTTTCTCAATCGCCTATCCAAGAAATTATTTCTGTGTTCTGAGAGACCTTCCTCTGATTTCATTTAATCATATATTAGTGGATATTTACTAAAGATTTGCATCCCTTTTGGGGAGACTAAAGTAAGGAGTAAGCAATAAAAAAGTCAAAATTAAGTCTAATAAAAGAAAAATATATTCAGGTTCCTGCCCTTTATATTAAAGTGTTCCTTTTAGAGGCAGAAGATACCGGAGGAGAAAATGGAAATGTATACAAATAGCTGCCGAACCTGATTTAGAACTAGTGCAGCACAGGGATGCCTGGCTGAAAGCTAACATCTGAGAAAGGCAGGTGTCAAATCTGCTGAGAGAGAGAGAGAGAGAAATAATGAGTTATAAGACAACTTTGGTCTATCTTCGATGAGACGGTGATGACAACACAGTACTGACAGCAGTAATGCTGCAGCAAAAAGCACATGCATATAATATTTGAAAAATGGTGATGTAAATGCTGTGCCCCTGGTGAGAGTTTAATGCAGGGTTGGTGAAAAATCAACAAAAAAAGAATGTCATTATACTGAAAACTCAAATTATAAATTAAAAATTAAAAAATGGAATTCACTAAATAAATAAAGAAATCTTTAATATTGAATGTATTGTTTGTACTTAAATCCCCTACTGTGTTTGTTGCTCATTTGCTCCCCAGGAGCGACCAAACTGCACAGGGTTTGACAGTGTCAGATATTTGTAAAGCTGCACTAATCAATATTTTTACATGAACAATGGATTAAACAGGCTCACGAAGAATTACCACTGAACTGTGCAGTTCCCGTCAGCTCTCTTTGTTTTAAGTTTCACGCCCCATAATTTCTGCTTCAGTCTGATTGATCTCATCCAACTGGTTTCTGGCAGTAAGTGTTTTCAGTCAAAAAGCTCTCACGCAGTACAGGACCTGCTCAGCAGCAGACAGACACAGTTAGAGACTAGCTGGAGAACACAGTGGAGCATTTAGCAGCTAGATATTTACCCCAGAAACTGGTGGAGACCAAAGCAGAGCTATAAAACGGTGTTGACTTACATCGATCAGGTGACACCAACAGCACTTCAAATGAACGATCATGCTGCTCTGTTACCGCTGAAGGCAGAAATAGGCTGTTTGCTAACATGGTCGCCACACTAACTTTATATGGTGATTATGTCAGTCATGTTTATATCTTGTTCTGCTGCATTTGAGTTTTTCTTCCATAACATGTCTTCTTCCAGACCACTGGAAAGATAACATCCAAAATATACAATTCTTTGTTTATTTCACTACAGTTTGTTTGTGTGTTTGATTTAGATGTTCTATATTATTGTTGTTAAGGATTTCATTAGGTGTTAGGTCTGTAAATATTGATTTTCAGTAAAAATGTATGGAATTTTACAATACTTATCTTTAAAGCTTTTTTTAAAAAATGAGTTTTTTTCTCATACTCTGAGCCTGAAATCTCCATTTCAGTAGCACTTACCAAACTTTCTAGTTTGTTTTTTTTTTTTACTGTTGCAGTATTTTCTAACTTATGGAGTGATACAAAGAGATATCCAAAATTCCCTGCTTAGGGTTTACTATGTCAACAAATTAAATAATCATTTTGAATCTGACTTAATCCAGTTTTCAGATTTCGGTTCTTAAAATACATGCAAATTAGAGCATATTTCATGAGATGCCTAATGTAAGTAATCCACTAAGAATGTTTCATGGTGATATCCACGGTAACATTACAGAGTTGTTTTATTTTAGCTTGAAACAATCCCATACGTTGGACACTTTATTCTTTGTCCCTCGCTATTTTCTCTCTCTTCCTTCACTTTGTAAACAGCTGCATCATGTCAGCATGTTGTGTTCACTTGATCGCAGAGTAAGCACGATGTGCGACAGTAAAAATTTTCCGTGCGAAACAGTGCCGTATATAGTTAGACGGATTAAGCATTGTTGCAAAGAATTTGTGTTGATGCTTAATAATCGATATATTATAATAAATGGTTTACGCTAATTTTGAAAAATAAGTTTTCTTAATATAATAAGTCATTGTAAATATACAAAGTAAGCCCATCACTCTAACTCTCCAACAAAGGTCAGCTCTACACAAACACCAAAAATGCTTTCTCCTTTTTCTGAATGGAGTGACACTCAGAGAGACACTCCCTATTGTGTGGTTTGCAAACGTTGTGAGTTCACCTTTTTCACTTCTCCCCAGGTTACGGCATGATGACTGATGGTACCACGAATTTCATCAACGCCTCAGCCTGCACTGTCAACTTCTTGCCCATGAACCCGCCCATCGTCTTTGACCTTCCAAACCCTAGGACCACATGACTAGAGAAAGCTCAGCCCCAGCCATATACGGCCAATCAGGAGAAAGGGGCCAGGAATGGTAGGTGAGGTCTGGGGCCAGAACGAACTGAATTCTGTAAATACAACACGGGCGTGCGTTGATGCGACACATGTGGTACACGCCTAAGTGAGGGATGGACGCTCCCTCGCGCTATGTTATTTTATGTGCCATTATTTCTTCATCTCAACACTGAGTCTAAAAGCAATGGACGAGCGGAGAGACGCTTTTGCAAATGGACAAATGGACATTTGTCTGTGTCCTCTTTAACTGCACTGACAATCTGATGTGGCTCTCAGAGACAAAAGAGACACCCTAATGCCATTTAAATGGACTGTAAACATTTGGACCTAAGTGAAACAACACCTCGTCTAAAGGAGAGTTTTGGCTAAGCCACATTTGACCGATAAAATTTAACAGATAATGGTCAGGCTTTGTGGACTTGGACCGGACAGCAGGTATCAGGCGCTACATGCTAACACTAGACAGTCATGCTAAGTCAGCGGGGTGGTTGTTTCACGGATGCTCCCTCGTGTTATTCGTGGGAGAGAGAGAACATTTTATCCTTTTTAAAAGGAGTAAAACTGTAACTACATGTACTGTAACTGGTCTTTGTAAATGTTCTCTGCCAATGTAAAGAAAAAAACTTTCCAAGTTGTTGCTATGCTTTTCAAAAAAAAAAAAAGTGTCAATATTTGTGTGCATTTCATTTGGTTTATTTCTTAGAAATGTAAATGCTTATTATGGTGTTTTCTTCTCTCCATTTGGTGATTGTTAACTCTTTCATGTCCCTTAGCAGTTTATCTGTTTTAAAAAGAAGAGCTCTTCCTTTTTCCCCCCTTTGCTCTATTTTCTGGATACGGTGGGCTCAGCAAGTCTGAATGTGCGTAGCATAACAAGACCACGTCACGCTTTGATCTCCCTGCTCTCCAACATTATGTTGGAAAGTTCCCTGGGGCTGCAGTTTACTCCAGCTTCACTATTGCTTCTTTAGCACATCAGTGTTCATCGTGCCGGCTGATGTCTTAATGTTTCCAAATGGGCAAAAGAGGAAAGAGCAGCAGAATCACGTGTCTGTGGATAATGCTGGGAGGTGGGTACGCACTGAAGCCTGAGTGTCTGTATGTGTTATGCTAATGTTATGTGGAGCAATTTGAAAGTCTGTCAATTTGCCTATCCTCACATCTTCAAGGGAAACGTTTAGGGTTAGGACTAGGTTTAGAATTTAGAGCACAGGATGTAGAAAGTATGCAGCTTAATAAAACACAGGTAAATTAACAAAACACAAGCAAATAGAGAAATCATATTTGACAATGTAACAGTATACACTTGAAAGTCCTTTAACATATTGAAGACATTGGTCTGTCATTTGAGGGTCTGATAACACAGTCACCTCAGGATAAAACCACTAGGATAAATGATTTAAATTCAACTTTCTCAAGATATTGTGACACGTGGATGATTGTAATAACCTTAACCTTCCTTAACAAATTTCCAACTCTTGATGGATTATCAAAATCAAAAACTCAACTCAACTCAATTTATTATTATGTATTTGCAGCCCTTTTGGTAAATGTCAAATTGGTGAATACAGCACTAAAACTATTCTCTGTTACCGTATGAGCATAAAACAGATAGCTCCAACAAGTGATATACTTTAACTATGGTAGTTAGGTGTATGTAAAGATACAGCTTATGCTGGCATTAACTGTCGGGGCAGGTTCTACTAGTTACTTAATTGCAAGTGGTACCAGGTGTAAGTGAAGTCCAAGTGTTGACCTCGAATGGCTAATGTTGTAGCATGTGCAGACTGGGTAAAAGGGTTTTAGATTTGATGGCTAATAATGAATATTATGAGCAGACTCAAGAAAGACACAACGGTCACTTTGCCCAGGTTTTTGATTTCATCAAACAGAAACATAGCTGGCCAAACAAATAGAGTAAAAATATATTCTGATAGTGTTTCTACTGTGGTCCTATCGCTGTGAAGATAATATACTTCCTGCAGAAATTTGACATTAAAAGCATACTAGGAAGGTAGAGTTTATGCCCTTGCAGCTGCTATAAGGTGTTTGAGAATTTATGTTATATTGCAGGTAAAATGATCTCTGCTCAACACCTTAACTGTTTATAATAAACAATTACAGCATTTTCTCCGTAGCAAGTGTCCCACTTCACTAACTGGTTTTGTTGGATCAGAAGAACAATTAATGGGTCTTTGTTTAATGCTTAAATAATCTATCATCATGATCCTCTTCAGAGAACCAGGACTTTAGGCATGGAGTGGGGAGACTTTAGATCAGGGTTGGCAGTTATAGTTTGAATGGTTGTGTTTTAGTTTGAATTAATACACAAACTTAATAAAAGTCTATGAAGTAAAAAATGTTTCAAGAAAGAAAATTAAGGGAACTATTAAAAAGCAAAAGATGGGAGGAGCTTTTATCTCTTAAGTTTCATAAAAAGCTGTCTGGCCTGACTCTCCAGTTCCAGTCCTCATTTAGATGTCTCACTTTGATGCTCTTCTGCTTCAGTAGATGTGTTATGTGTTTCTGTTTTCTCCAAGAAAAGAAAAGTGCTGTACTAGTTCTTGATTTATTTCTTGAGGCATGCTTAAAGAAGTTAATGACTTCTGCTACTCAGACAATCTGCATATGAATTTTTTTTTTCCAAAATGAGATATCCACTGTTTGAAAAATGGCACGCCTACACAGGCCGAATGATTGACGGTTTCAACTTGAAAGCAAACTGCAGTCTAAAGGACTGTCAGTAACGTGTGTCCTTGGTAACACTTTCTCTTGGCTGGGTCCTCTATATTTCAACAATACAAAACAATGGTCATTAACTTCATGTCTTATTTTTAAATGGAATTATAGCATTTTGGAATTAAAGTGTTCATATGGTATTGTATTTTGTTATTGTTGTTGAGGACTTTTACATTTTTTTTAAACTGTAAAACAAGTAAATGAAGACTCAACAGCTGCAAAATGTTACTGTGTTGCTCCTGGAGACAATTCTAAAAATGTGAAGTACCTTTCTTAAAACCATGAGGATTCTGCTGGTTCTGAGAGATTATTCACAGATTGAATAAAAGCTCATCTGTGAAAGGTGGATCATGCGTCCTTATTTCCATCCTCGCTTCTCCCTTCTGTCTCTCCTCTCATTTATTTCTTGTTCCAGAAAAAGAAAATTAGAGGTGGTGAGGAAACTTTTTTCGTCCTGCTTCTTCCCTTTGTTCCAAATCAAAGGTATCTTGTGTCTTGTATCAATTATCGAGCCCAGAGCAGGAAGTTAATTTCCAGTAGCTAAACCCTCGTCGCTCCTTCTCTGTCTCCCATTTTGTTCCGCAGGTCTTCCACACCTCTGCACATTCTAATGAACCTCGTTCAAATAATTACATTAGTAATCCCAGGGGAGACTGGGTAATTTATTCATAGACGGCTTTTTACTTTGCCATTAATACACCTAGCTTTCACATACTGTTGTCTTCCTCCAGTTCCCTCCCTCTTTTTTCTCGTCTCTCCAACCTCAATCCTGAGCTCTCTTCTTAGCTCCTTCTCTTAGCTTCCTTAGATAATGATTCCCAGCTCCCCGCAAATGTTCTCTCCTCTCTGAGTGCTATTGTATATCTTGCTGTCGTAGCGTTTTTTTTCTGAATGAATGACAGACGTCCGCTCTATCTACACGCCATCCATCTCACTTCACACCTCCCATCTAAACAAAAGATGCACCCTGTTCGTCAGCATCACTAGAAGGGCCTTTATTTGATTGGCTTTGGAACACAAATCAGTGTCAAATAGTCAGGCAACAGTAAGTGGAGAAGACAGGAATTGTTAGTCTTTATTTGTTCATGTTGTTCAGTCATCAGTTCCTTCAATGAATGTATTTAGTTTGAAATCTTGCTGCTAGGGCCCGATAAACACACCAAGAGGCTGAGGGGCTAAAATGAGCTGTGAGCTCCGCTTCCACTAATGTAATGTTAAAAATATGCACCATGTAAGTTAAAAATAACTTGTGTATTAAATTTTCTAAAAGTGGTCCTTGACACTGGGTCTTAAAGAGGAATGTAACCAGGCGGTGTTTTCTCTAGTTAAGTTTCCACCCAGAATCACTGCTGGGTGTGCTCTGTCGTTATCCTGCTTCCAGACCGAGGGACCACTGCCCACTTCTCGGACTTGTTTGGTCATTCTAATGGAATTGGCATTACACTATTAACAACTGTTTTGCCCATTTAAGGAAAGAGTTGATCAATCAGAGCTAAACCGGCAGGAATAAGAGTGGGGACACCATCTTGCGAAAGAGCCAGCCAGCTACTTAGCTACCTTCATGATTATGATTAAGAGGTTAAACTGAAGCTCAGCAAGAATAAGATTGTCACTCTTCACTTCAGACTTAAACTTAGCTACTATGAGTGACATGAACACACTATTTTCTGTTTCTGGTTCCAAGTGGGTGGGATTTAGCTGGAATAAGATGGTGTCACCTATTTCTATGAGCCAGTCAGAGTTTGGCAACATTTGAATAAAAAATCTTCATAATAAATATCTTTCCCTGCAAAGCATTGTCACTCCCAACTCACATATGCTTGGTCAAGACCCCTTGGCGCTGCTTTTTAAAGGAGACCTATTATACTGCATTTCCAGCCATATATTGTAGTTCTGTGACTCTTCTATGGCAGTTTTGCATGATTCAAAGTGAATAAAAAATTCTGTCTTATACTGGCCCCTCATCTAGGCTCTCATTTCAGCCTCTGTCTGAAACAAACTGTATATCCTCCAGTCTCTTTAAGGCCCCCCTCTCAAAGCCCAGTGTCCGCTGATTGGCCATTGTCTTACGTGTTTACCAAGTTGCTGCAGGGATGGGACTTCATGTTCCTTTGTGGGCGTGGCCAGCATTCTCTGCCTGGAGCAAATTACCATACATGTAAATCTGGCTCGGAATCATACCGAGCCGTTAGTAGAAAAAACAGGTTAAAAAAGGGCGTTCAAAACAGGGGGATATCTAAGGTTTTGGCTCATAGGGATTTCTTTTAAATACTTTTACCTTAATATTTAAAGCTTTGGTCATGTTGTTTAACATTGAACATCTTACATTGTAACATTATAGATATGCCAGAAAATGTGAAAAAACATAATAGGTCCCCTTTAATGCTCTGGGTATACCTTTTGTGTCATTTTTGGAGGGTCAAAATAGTAACAATAAGTTGGCAACATCCAATTATACTTTCAAAATAAAACTAGTGGTTAAAGGTTCAGCGTGTAAGTTTTAGTGGCATTTAGTGGTGAGGGTTGCGAATTGCAACCAGTGACTCATGGTGCAGTCACATGCTCCTCAGATGGTCGTCAGACTAACCATTTTCCGAGTTTTGAAGTCGTTCTTCCAACTACAGTGTGTGTTCATGTGCTCTTAAGTCAGAATATGGACTAAAAATGGACGCTACTACGAAGATGTGTAGGATTAGCATTAGTATTAGCATTATCAGGGCATATAAACAACACGCAGACATCTAGTACCCTCTATATGGACAGTAAACTAACTGCTGTTGTAACCATATTACAAATTACATGTGTGCAAAATATGTGATATGTATCCAATATGTGATTTTGCGCAAATCAAAGTTCTATGTCCCATGTACACTTTATTTCTCCTTTAGCGATAAAGATTTAAGGAGGAAAAAAAGATCCTGATTATTCCGACACCACTTGAATGCAACATCAGTCACTGCTCACCCCTCACCAAGTGCCCAGGGGAAGCTATGGTGGCTGACACGCTCTGTCGGCTCTTGTGCTAAATAATGTGTGTGTTCCAAATATCACTTCTCTTCTTAATTCTAATAAATAAGTTTACTTTTACTATTACTACTACTACTAATGATAATAATGTTACTTGTAATGTTACTTCTTCTTTGCGACATGGGGACGTCCATGTTAGAGGATCCGTGGTGCATGTAGATAGAAATGGCTCATTCTAAGGTAATAAAAACATACACCTTTATTATGTAAGGTCTTTTTACACCACTGAACCTTTAACGCTGTGAAACATTGCAATTTGTTTAATCGCAAAACAACTTTGAGGTGCTGAATTCCCAACATGGAACATAGTTCAGAAGCATGCCAGGCTGTTACTTAATAATGAATAGTTAATGTTATGTTATGTTTGCAGAGGATTTCAGACAGGTAAAGCCTGTCATCAAAGCCACCATTTCTGGTTAAATATTGCTTTTTATAGTGCATTTTATAAAACCATGAATGAAATTACGAAAAAGCTTTACACTAAAGCTGAGAGCTAAAGCTAAAAATTTTGCCCAGTTCATAGCTTAGCCCATTTTTTCTGATGCACCTGTAGCCATCTGAATGAAGGTCAGTGAATAAATGGCCAAAGGAAGTTGTTGTAGCAGATCTTCTCTGTGGAGTTGGCGTCAAAATAAGAGCAGAGGTGGAAGAACTCCTCCTCCGACAGATTCACGCTGAAATGGCGCAGCACCTACAGGGCAACAACAGCAAAGGTTGAAGTGCATATGTGTGCACAATTGTGTGTGTCCTCATGTATTAGGTGGGGGTTAGGAGATGTCATCTCTAACCAGGTTGCTAATTGTTTCTATTGATTAGCTCTGTCTTCAGTAAATTGTAAAGCAGGTAAATGGCCAGTACAATAAAACAGAAGTGTCAGCTGCGGTTCTCCTGGGCCAAAATGTCAGTATGGTCTTGTTTCAACCTTCAACTTAATTAAACAATTAAAATAACTGATTGGCTGTCAAGTGAACAGGTGTGTGTGTGTGTGTGTGGCTTTGCAAGCTTGAGCTTCAAGGATTTCCAGTCACTCTCCATCATTCTCTGTCAGACATGTTGATAGATAGAAGAGACACAAGTGGAGCTCAAACTGTCCCATCAATAATTCATAAAGAACCAGTTCACTTGGAGTGTATGAGAGCGCTCAGATGCAGTAGAGCAGGTGGGGGTCTGCCGGGTGGCGTGTTTTAGCTGACCTCACCTTCCTGAAGTCCTGCACGGAGACGATTCCTGTGCGTGTGTGGTCAAACATCAGGAAGCAACGTCTGAAGGAGGTCCAGGAGGAGCGAACCATATCATAGATCCTCAGCATGACCTCCACGCAGTCTTTGCTCAGAACACCCTGGCTCATCTGAACCAGCCCACACCATGCAGGATCCCATTGGAGTACAAGGCCCGAACAGGAAAAAGTGGACAACAACAAAGAGGTAAGAACCCCCGCATTATTGTTAATATTTCGCTTCTTGACAAGCTGGGACTGAGAACAAAGTGGGGTTTTTTTTGTGTTGCTGTGATCAGATAAAGAGGTTTTGTCTATAAACTCATATACAGACACACCATCGCATCAGATAAGATGCAGGGGGTCTCTGCAATTTTACACAGATGGTAGGTTTAGTTTAGACAATGCTGTTTTTTGTGATTCCAAAGTTGCTTTGGAAGGTTGCAGCTCGTGGGTTGCCAGATTAGGTCCTCACCCACACGCTCCGTTGAAGCTTGGGGCTCGTCTCAGTCGCTCAGTGGGGGTCCTTTTAGAACATGCCCACCCGTGTGTCATTGTTCAAAGCTTCATATACACCTCCTCATGCCAAAAAGCACCGCAATTCACCAAACGTGCCCAATTTGCTTGTCATGGGAGGCGATAGTTAAGAGCCTGAGGGTGGGAGGTCCCTGCTGAGTTTACACAATCTGGCAACCCGTCGCCCATCAACGCCCCCTCACATTCCAGCGCCACCCCCAACCCCCCACTTTACTGTAACCCAATTTAAACGTGCAGCCAATAAAACTACAATAGATCAGACCTTAAACAGAGGAAAGGACCGGGACAGCAGAGTTAATCTGAAATGTGTTAATGTGCTGCCCAGCATGGGGATGTTTAGCTGAAAGCACATACCCTGTGTCCCAATTTCACGCTTAACTCCAACTGTGATGACTGTGTACGCACGGATGCATGAGGGAAAAGTATATTTCCAAATGCTAACATGCACACTAAGTCATTTGATTACTCAGTCATGGACAGTATTACACCATGGAAACAAAGTGGAGGAGGAAAAAAACAAAAATTAGAAAATCTTTTTTTTTTCATTTTAAAATCCAGCTGAAATCACAATTAGTTTGATATTATTAAAGGCTTACAAACTGGTGTGTGCCTGTGTCGTTCTTAACTGACTGGGTTATCAGTGTGCTGGTCAACATGCACATAAGTTTGCTGGTGGCAATTCTGAAACTTGCTTGTGCACCACTGTCTTTGGCACATGGTCCTTTTTACTGTGCATGCTCTGTGTTTTACTCTAGGCCAGATAAACATATACAGTCTTAGGCTACTGAAAATACAGACAGAAATGTCTGATTGTGTTTAAAAAAAACAGCTCCTATACAGACTTTGTGCCAAATGTGTGTTTGATTTTTATCCTTGTCTATAAAGCATTAGTAAATGATTTTTGACCATTAATAAAGCCATTAGTGCCATATTAAAAAGTTACCTAACAACGTTATTTATTCCTGAAATAATTAATTAGCCCAAATTAGATGAGCCTGTGTACACAATCATTTAGGACAAACACAGTGTAAAAAAATGCATTGGTGTTTTGATAGCAAAATAAGGACCACAGCATTTAGCTCCTAAAAGATCTATAGGCGCTTGAAAGTTTTTAAGCTGATTAATCTGTTACAGCTGACTGCTAGCTTGCAGTTAGCAGAGCTTGGATACACATATTGTCCCATGGGAGCTTATTTCATGAAGAACAACAAATAAAATGTTACCAGTGTTGTAGGAGGAGGGAGTTTATGTCGACCAAAAGGCCTCCAGGCCTCTGCTGGTTTTAGGTTCAGGACGAAGTGATGAAAGAAGTTGTGATATATAACACAGTCATTATTCAGGATGTCAAAGTTCGCAGCCAGATGTTCAAACTGCTCCCGAGTTATACTGATGCTGAGAGACTGGAGGATCTCTGTAACACACGTCAGTTGTTAGTGATAGCATTTAACTCAGTGTCACATACAGAGCTGCCAACTCTCACACGATTGACATTTTTCACAAGTTCTCACGCAACACATACATTTTCTCACACAGTGAAAAACACATGTATAACTGATAACCTCAACTCGTGGAGTGAATCAACTCTGCCCAGCTGAGCAAATGTATCTAATATTTACTAGATACAAGACATTGTCCTCTGGATCACCTCTAGCAAGGAGTTGGTATCCAGGGTCTTGCTCTACAGTGGTCTCACTCCTACTTGAAAAAAAGAACCTTTTCTGTTAACATTGGTAACATTTCCTCCTCTTCAGCAGCAATCAGCTGTGGAGTACCTCAAGGTTCAATCCTGGGGCCAATTTTGTTTTCTTTGTATATGCTCCCCTTGGGCTCCATTCTCCATAAACATAATATATTATAACACTGTTTCCTGATGATGCACAGCTATACGTTCCACTAACACTAGGTGATTCAAAGTCCTTGTAGTCCATTTTTAACTGTCTTAATGATATAAAGCGTTGGACGGCTAATAGATTTCTCCAACTTAATGAGAATAAGACAGAAGTCATATTATTTGGCACCAACTCAACTGAGGTGAAAAACCACTGATTACTGCAATTCCTTGTATTTTGGCAATTGTCACTCATCATTATCACAATTGCAGCTTGGTCAGAAAGCAGCTGCTAGATTGTTGACTGGTACAAGAAAGAGTGACCACATCTCCACAATATTGGCTGCTCTTCACTGGTTACCAGACAAATACAGAGTTGATTTAAAGGATCATTTCATGGACTGGCTCCTTCTTATATCTCTGATCCTCTAACATTTTATCACTCTTCCAGATCCCTCAGATTATCATACCAATCCCTTAGAGCGATGCACTAAACCTAACAGGAAGTCACATTTGAATTTTACGATCATTTTTGGATGATTTACACACTCCGTACTTTAACAAACTCCTTTTAGGGATTTTGTCTGACCGACTTCCGATTTGTGCTGTGCAGTCTAAACCCATTAACAATTAAAAGTTGAGCAAACAGTGAGTTTTTGGGGAACAGCGTGTCCATGCCGTGGTGTCCAAAATTGATCATTCGCCATAAAACAGGCTCATAAAATACACCAACCCCAGCAATGCCAAATCTCACTCCAATATAAACTGAAAAGGTGGCAGCCCTCCTCATTTTCGATAGTGTGGGGTTTGCTGCTCACCCAGGAAGGAGGTAGTGCTGATGTGTCCCCGTTGTTGTGGATCTTCCTTGATACAGCTCCTCTGGATCTCCTTCCAGCAGCGCTGTACCGCCCCACGCAGCCTCCTCTCCATGCTGCCCAGCGGGCTTCCTGTTCCCTGCCTCCCCACTGAGACAGGATGCCTGGAGGTGCACTGGGGGGCAGACTAGGAGACAAATGAGGGGAGGTCAAGAGAGAGGCACAACTACACGTTAAGTTAGTCCCACACAAAGTGTTGAAAAGTGTCACGTTAAGTTAGTCCCACACAAGTTTAATGGAACAGATATTCTTTGCTTTTAATCATTCCAGCTGTCTGTACAGGCTCCGGAAAAGCTCCATTATGGCACAAGTAATTTTATGCTTGAAGTCTATATTCTTCTGTTTTACACATGTACATTGATTTTGTTCTGAGAGCTGCCAAAAACCAGGCGACCTACTCTCTGTTAAGGTGCTGCTCCCATTCGGCTCTGTTTGGACACAGTGGACATGGGAGTGGAGTCTGGCTTTCAATGCAGTTTCACTTCATTTTTGAAAAAGACACGGTCATGTTTCAGAAACAAAGCTAAATAAGTTCATGAGCATTTTTACATCTGTAGTGTCACACCTAATTAGGGAATATACTTGACATTAGTTATGGAATCACCAGCAAAGATGAAAAGTCTGTTTTAAAATCATCACAGTACATAATTGGCCACAGCAGTCTTTGTCAGCATATTATTTTTAAAGTTTCTAAGCTGAAAATGTGACATATGCTGTGCCTAAAGCCTTGAAACATCAGCCCAGAATTTGAAATTGCTTAAACACATTTTCATGTAGGCTGTACAGTGACTGACAGACATTTCAATTTTGTTCTCTAAATAAAAACCTAAAAGCCTTACATGACAAATGGCATGGACACAGGACATGCACGTGGCTCCATCCTGTTTTTGTTGTTTTGTTGTATGTGGCTATGCATACCGATGCAAACGTGCAAAGTAACACTCCAATCAACTGTAACTGGTCTTTGCTTTCAATTTTCAAACTATTAAAACAGACTCTACTGGAAACATCAAATATCTCCATAATATAAACTCCTTTTCAAAGTAAGTTTAAAGGGGACTATTATTGTCATTTACAGTTCTATATTTCTATTCTGGAATTTCATTAGAGCAGCTTTCCATGATTCACAGTTCAAAAATTTCCTTTTTTATCTTACTAGAGAGATATTATATTGGCTGGCCGATAAATCGGTCGGGCTCTAAAAGCTAGTTTTATTCACAGCAGTTTGAAGCCTGAGCTTTCTGCTCACAAAGATTACTTTTACATACGTTTACCCCATTATTTGAAACGTTGGCCAAGTTTAGTATGAACATCTGACATTGTAACATTTTATATACGAGGGAAAGCATAATATGTCCCATCTAAGGAGTGTTTTTGCAGTCTGCGTTTATTTGCCACAAAGTTAACCACTGACTGTGCAGACATGTAGCTGTAGATAGGTGGCAACATACGAAGAGGGCATGCATGCAGAGGCCTCAACAGTAACTGATTATAAAACCTCTCATGAACTCCTCAGCTTCCTGATTTTTCCCTACTATCTCTCTAGTGTCACTCCCCTTTTTTAACTTGACTCTGTACCTTCATGAATTTGTGGTGTCATAAAACCTACATTGTCACTTTTCAGCTCTTGCGATGCTTCTTTGCCCCAGAGAAATCTGTGTCCATTTACATCGTTGCATGTCTTTACAGGCTATGCCACCACCTCTGAAATCCTCTTCACATTCAGTCTGCACACACCTTAACACCTCTTTAAATAGTTCTTCACACAGTTTCACAGAGTTTTGAAAGCTGACGAATCTCATCATCATCTCTGCCACTCAACATAGCTCAGTGATTGGTCTGACACAGACTCTTGATTTTTTAATGCATGTTTGCAGTGGCATTATATTTGTGCCTCGCTTCTGAGCGCACAGTGGGACACTTTGAGCACAGATAAAGGTTTTTTTCAGACACATGAATTACATTTTGTAGAAAAAATTATTTTATTTTAGCTAACAAAAATCTATTCTCTGCTCAATGAATGGACTTGTGTATTCCACATGATCGCACAATAATAACCTCTCTCATTCAGTTACACTCATTTTCCAACTCTTACATTTCCTGCTCTGTGTGCTTTATTAGCTGACTTATATTGTGCCTCACTGTAACACTCAAGAAAACTTGTTCACAGAACAGAGGTGAGTAGGAAAGACACTGTTAATAGTCAAAAGGTTTGTAAGTCAGCGGCATAGGCGTCATAGGCGGTTGCCTAGGGTGCAAAATGTCAGGGGATTCCTAAACAGAAAAGTTTTGATTCGCAAAACAGCTCAGCCCAGCTGATGGCACACCAGCACACGCCGTGATAGTAATCAGTTGTGAGTAACGTAACTCGTAGAGTTTTGCAATATAAACATCTAAAAACTGAAGCACAGCCTCTGTTTGGGACAGTGAGCTGCACTTTATCGGAGATAATGTGTGGATTTGTGGTGAGATTTCTGCCAAATCCGTTTTGGTTTCGGTTGGTTTCAGCCTCACATCCAGCATGCAGTTCCACACTGTGTCGGTCAAATGGTCTAAAGAGGATAGCCTACCCACAGAGCAATAATGTAATGCAGAAGATAGTATAAGGCAAACATCTAAATATGAATTATCATTAAATGGGGTCTTGTAATATTGGGACTTTTTTCTGTCAGAGAACACAGATATGAGAGCCTCTGAATGGGCAGAAAAGTTAAACGTGAGCTATTAAAATCCAGGATTTTCTAACTGAATTTAAATGAATTAATTTCTCATTGAGGTGAGAAGATGACACGTGCACATTTTAAAGAGGTTACTTACCAAAACAGAGACTCAAAACAGGAGGGAATGCTAATGTGTACTCACTCATCAGGGATTTTATTACAAGAAAGCCCCACTGTATTACATTCCATTAATTTTTTTTATTTTGAATTGTCAACCTGAATTGGGGGGCGCCAATTTCAAATCTTGCATAGGTCTCCAACAGAGTCAGGGCTGGTTCTGAGAGGTTAT
Source organism: Lepomis gibbosus (assembly GCA_029875015.1). Classification (NCBI taxonomy): domain Eukaryota; kingdom Metazoa; phylum Chordata; class Actinopteri; order Centrarchiformes; family Centrarchidae; genus Lepomis; species Lepomis gibbosus. The sequence goes on along the minus strand of JAPMOB010250441.1, from coordinate 36,999 downwards.
TGTGTGCTCATGTGGATAATAGCAAATATACATATACATTTTTTTAGAATACTTTTGTGTGATCTTTTCTCTCCAATATATAATTTAAGCTTTTCCACACACAGGATTGAGGCACGAAAGTAATTCAGTAGTTTCCAGACTTCCTGTACCAACAACCTGAGCTTGTCTGGTTTTGCGAAGCATCTGGTGTTTTCACGCATCACAGATCATGCTGCAGTATTCAGGTATATCTGTCATGTGCTGTACCTTAGTGCGTTGCAGAATGGCACCTGTGGTCTCTGGGCAACAAGACATTGTTGCTGAGACTGTTTCTCCGTGCTCAGGGGAGGGCGATGGGACGTTGTTGGTGGGACCCGGTCCCTTTGCGTGGGGGGTCCTGCCCAAAGCGCCAAAGTGCCACAGAAACTTTCTGCACTGCAGCTTCTTCTGCTCATTCACAGGCATCTGACTCCACATACACTCAAACTGAGAAGCAAAAGGAAACACACACATAATCATCCAAACTGCAGGGGACTAATACCCGAAAGAGAGATACACCCAGTACGTAAATTGGCTTTACAGATGACTAACTTTCTCGCACAGTCAATAATTATCAGCAAAGATAAATTCGATTTTGATTAGAATAATTAAAGAAAACATATCAGACTAAGAAGAATGGAATGTGCCAAAACTCAGATTCATCTCCTCATTTGTAACCATGGAATGATGCCAGTATGTGTGCTTTCAGCTCGAAAGCACTGGGAGAGTTGTTGAAAATGTGCTTGTTCTCTTCTGAATGTCTCCTCTGTGAATTCTCAGAATTATAAAGGTTTATAAACAGTGGTGAACAGTTTTCTGGCTTTACCTGATCATTTGTGAGTCTCAAGCAGTGGTGATCACAAAGCTTTCTGAACTGCTCTTTTGAGATTGTAGTGCTGTTGGAGGCGTCTAAATTCATCAGCTCTTTGGTGATTTCATACGAATGACCTGAGGCAACTTTCTGGATCTGCTGCAGATGCTCTGTTCTTTCAGAGGTCTTGGTCTGGGTAGGGGATCTGGTTTTAGATCCTTTCTCCCAGGTCCAACTCACAGACCTCTCTGCTGATATCTACAGCATTATGAACAGAAGAAAGACACAAACATGCTCTGTGTGAGGCATAGGTAGAGATGACGTGGAACTAATGTAAATGCTCCGTACTTGTATAGCACCTTTCTAGTCTTTTCGACCTCTCAAAGCACTTTTACACTACATCTGCATTCACCATTCACACAGTGAGCCTCAAACAGAATCTAACATTCACACACTGCCGTGCCGCCAGGGGCAATTCGGGGTTCAGTGTCTTGCCCAAGGACACTTCGACACGCAGCCTGGGGGCACCAGGGATTGAACCGCCGACCTTCCGATTAACGGCCAACCCGCTCTACCTACTGAGCCACAGCCGCCCCTATAGGAATGTAGTGTATTTTGGGGAAATACACTAATGAGAGAAACAGATAGATATCTATATCAGGTCTGTGTACAAATCTGGATTCAGGATGTGGACAGCCCAACTTAACATAACAAGGGTAAGAGTCTATGCTTTGTGAGACTGTACATAGGCTTACACGTTCAAAATGACAATGCTGAAATGTAGATGCTAAGCAGGTATAATGGTGACCATGTTTACAATGTTAGCGTGCTAAGATTTGCTAATTAGTGCTAAACCCATAGATTACAGCTGAGGCTGATGTATTTGTCACTTTGAAGTTGTTGTTAAGCTTATTTTTCACAGAGCCAGTATTGCCGTTTCCAGTCTTCATGCTAAGCTAGGCTAACTCCATCCTGTCCTCTGCTTTGTACTTAACTCACAGACATGAGATTATAATCAATCTTCTCATTGGAAAGAAAGCAAAGAAGGACGTTTCCCAAAATGTTGGGGAAAATGTTAAGTATCTTTGGAAACTTTCTCTCTTACCAGCGGGCTCTGTGATTGAAACTTGAGGAGGAAATCCTTCCAGTTAACAGTGCAGTTCTCACAGTCCAGCTCAAGTTTGGTCAGCATGAATCTGTACTGTTTGTCTGATAGACGGGCACAAAAGTTCTCCAGCACCTGACGAAATTCCAGAGCTTTGACCATGCCGGTGCCACTCCGGTCAAAGGCCAAGAATGCCTGAAGAACAGAAAGAGCCACAGAGAGCTGATGAGCTGAAAGGGAAACTCATTACAGAGAAAAATGAAGCATGTGGTTGAAGGCTTCACCTTATACAGATGAGGTGCTGAAACAGTAACTAGTTCTTGCATCCTAGCCACAGCCACGCGTGGACTGAGACCGGACAAAGACTCTATCTGACACACAGCATCAGGGGAAACAGGAGGAGGCTCACACTTCTCTGCTTTATGGTCAAATGCAGACAGGAAATCCATGTAAGATAGCCTCTTGCCGTTATCATCCATGGAAATGTTGAGCCTACAGAAAAATGAGGGAGAAAGTGCAACGCAGACAGTTTGTTTCACACTGAATGTTGTAAACGAAGAAGTGCAGTCTTAAAGGTCCAGTGTGTAATACTTCTGAGGATCTATTAACAGAAATGCAATATAAGATCCATAACTATGTTTTCAGTGGTATAATCATAATGAACCGGTGTTTGTATTACCTTAGGGTGAGCCATTTTGATGCAATGTAACGTAACTTAACTAGTTACTTTTAATACCCAGTAATAAGTAAAGTAATAGTATTACTATTTTAAGGTGTAACTTATTTCAGTTTCTGAGTAACTTGTCCAACACTGTCTGCCAGTATTGTTAAATTAAATATCAGTTGTTTGCATGCTTATTTTAATATTATGTTACTATTACAGAATGTTAAAAAGTCTGAAGCACCTCATACTCATAAACAGTTAAATCTAAAACTATGTTCTTCATTTGCAAAGCCATGTTTCAAATGACATCAAATAAAATCTGCATATGAAAAAAATACACAGACCCCGATGTATTTATTTCATTGTGGTCTTTGGCAAGATTTTCTTTAATATCAGTGCTGATGTGTGTTTCTACAGAGAATTTAAAAGATGGAGCTGACCTGCGCAAATGATTTACAAGTTGCTCTCTCTGGACGGAGCAGTTGTAGGTGTGTAACAGGCCCAGCAGCTCCTCCACTGTCACTTTACCATCACTCCTCGTTGCCAGGTGAGCCAGGCAGTCGCTCAACCCCTCATATTTCTCCTGCAGAGTCTGTCTGTGGACAAGAGCTCATGATATGAACATGATACATACTGTTATACCCGTTTTCAGTGAAGTATTTCTGTTTAGAGGACATGTATTGCTGGCATAAACAAAAGTGTTGCGTTTATAATTTTATTCAGTGTATATAGCCATATTGTACAGCTTCCACAGATTGGTGGAAATTACTAAGCCCTGTTGCATGGCATATTTTAATAATGGCTCAATAATAATCACAGCATGTGCAAAATGTTTCTACACAGGGCTTAAATGTTTGTTTATCCAAAACCCCCTGGGGTATGAAGCTAATTTAGGAGAGTAAAATAACAGCATATGCAGTATTGAAATGTATTGACACTCTGGGATCCAGAGCAAAGCTTGTTCAGAAAACAAACATCTCTAAATATCAATATATAAATATATTCTTATACAATTAGGGCATATGCCTTGCCTGAGTCATTGAGGAAACCATACAAACTGTATATATTGTGTATTATGTGTATTCTGTCTGTTACTGAACCTCATTTAGTTTGAAAGTGAATTAAGGCAATTAATGTTTAAAGGTTTAAATTCACCGAAATACTATTTTTGTGTTTATTTGCTTTAATGATGGCATGCAATTTATATTTATGTGAAAATGTGTGTTTCAGGTCCATTAAATAAATCTCCATTTTTTCATGTCAAGCTTAATGAAAATGTTTGTTTATATTGTTTAGTTTATTCTTTTTGTTGTTATGCTATTTGTGAAAATCTGCTTCCTCAATAAATATTGCGGGTTGAATAATCTAAAACAAATCAGAAGTGTTTGTATGGAAGTTTGATATTAATGAATAAAAAAGACATTAATACATAACTATATGAATATAGTGTGTTATATATAAATGAACCAATAATTTGTGAAACCATTGAAAAAGTGATTAAAACATTCACTTTTTTATTTCAAAATGAAATGAATGATATTAAATGAAATAAAACCCATTTACAAAAGTCAGTTTTTGTCGGAAAGGTGTCAGTGTAGGTATTCCAGGCATGTACAACTGTGGGGAGAGGCCGAGGGGCAGACCCAGAGCATGCTGTAGAGATTCAATATCCTATCTGGCCTGGGAAAGCTTTGAGATCTCCCAGGGAGCGCTCGATAATATGGCTAATGAGAAGAACATCTGAGCTACAGACCTAGACCTGGAGAAGCGAGAATGGAGAATGGACAGATGGATAATGTAAAATTGCACACAGTTCCCTTATTCAAGGTGAGTTGAAATGAAGGGCAGCTGGACTTGGTAGAAGATGCTTCAAGAGGCTTCTTCAGTTCTGTTTAACCTCTGTTGACTTGTCAAAGTGATGGAAACCGCTTGGTTCTTTAGTGCTCCTGGCTGTTGTAATGTCATTACGGTCATTAAAATCACCAGAGGTCAAGTCTGAATGACCACTGTCATTGTCACTCCTCGGACAACTATGACCTGGCTGACAGAGAAGATGTCACACACAGTACCCTTCTACACTTACTCTATACATTCCAGCGAGGCAGCATCAGAGGCAACATGTCTGTCAGGTTGGGTAACAGCTCGATTCAGCTTCTGGCTCAGAGGCCTGAGTTCCCCTTCATCATAAATCCCCAGCTTTTCCAGGAAGTCACAGACCACTACACAGCCCCGCTGCTCTGGGTCATACCTGTCAAAATGAAGTTAAAAACTGTGGCTGGCACCGACAAGAGCACTATACTGCATGATGTGGTGATTGTGATGCCTCGGCTGGGTATCTCTTACCTCAACCAAAGCTGGTCAAACTCGTCAGACCTCATGGGAAGAGCATAGGTGAAGAGAAATTCCCTCAAGCTCTTTTTATGGATCCAACCCTGACTATCTGTGTCAAACTGGCACAGCACCTGACGGGAAACAGGAACAGGTACAGATCTCTGCATCATGTAAAGAATCATTCTATGAGCGCCTCTGTATGTGTCGCTGACCTTTGACATGTCTGCCCACTTGTTCCGTGCTTCACAGGCCAGGAGTTCATGGAGCTGCTCTTGTCTGTCAGGAGAGACAGAAAACAAACATAGAAGCACACTAAAGAGCCAGCGTCCTTCAAAGTTGCCAAACACGAGTAATAATGAACGTATCACACTCACAAACTAGCTCTTTGTGTTCCTTGTTTGCGTTTGCCATTATTTTCAACAACATCAACAAATTCGGCGTAGTTGAGGTTGCCACCGGGATGCAGGCCAATCAGATCCAGCAGCCGCTGGTACTCTCCCTCGCTGCAGAAAAATCTCAGGCTGTTGTACAGCTTTTTGAAATCATGGCAGTTGACCAAGCCTTTATGTTTCCTGTCCATCAGGCAGAACGCTGTCAGGTTGTCCTGATGGGAAGAGATTGGGTTCTCAGAACGGAGACATTCATTGATGGAACAGATGTGTGAACTGTGTGATGATTGACTTAGAGATTTCACATTCCAAGACGTTATTATGTCTAACGGTGCCTTGTGGAGTTTTCCTGTAAATAAACACAAGTTGTGTCAGTGTTTCTAACTTTAGCTCTAAAAAATGTAATGTTTTATAAAACATTTGCAAAGCCAAGTGTTCAAGTGTTTTAGAGTCCATCTTTTTTTGATTTATGTGTACTAGCAGGATTCTTCTTCTCTGTCTTTTTGGCACATTGCTGCATATTTCTGCGCATTACTGCTACCTGTAGTTCAGTGGAACAGTGTGAAACCTTTGGCTCTGCATTGTGTCACCCACGTGCACACATGCATGCATGTACTGTATGTCCTCATCCTCATGCATGAATGGGAAAAACAAAACAGGGATCTAACTCATATAAAAAGCTCTGTAGTGCTAGTATAGTAAACCTCAAAAACTCCACAGGAACCTTTAAGATTTTAGTCCTGGTTGATTTGACACCTGTTGTTACTGTTGGTAACAGGAAGTGCTAGACAGGGACAAAGACTCAGACACAGAGTAGTAACAGAGTAATAGTATCTCCAAGGCTGCTCTACAACATTGTCGTCAGTTCAGAGTTATTCTGGAACTACTTATTAACAAATCAATAATCAGAAGGTCGTTCCTGATTCATTCCTCACTCTTTCCTTAGTGACTACTCAAAACTTTGTGTACTGTATTGTAAAGTATTACCAAAGCTGTTGTCTGACAGAATAATTATGAACTCATAATTTGATTATGTGACAGATGCCCAGTGTCAGCTTTCATCCTCACATCCAATAGTTAGTAAAGTATGAGGTTTGAATCCAACACAGGAAATGTGGACTCCACCAGTAACAATGAGAAAACATAAAGTTAAATGCAGAAAACAGATACATAGAATAGTTATCACTAAAAAAATAAGTGTTGAAAACTCCGACCATGAACATCCAGCCGGGGACCTTTGCTGTGTGTCGCTCCCCATCTCTCTCTCTCCTTATTTGGTTTTTATCTCTCATGTAAAGGTAGAAAATACCAAAATGGGTTTTGACCAATTGAAAATTTTAAGAATTATAACTCTAAGGGAAAAACAGTGAATTCACATCATTCTTTTTAAGACATCCTCATTGTTTAATAAAAACAATAAGGATTAAGGTTATTTAAGCAGCTGAATGCTGCATTGCTGATTTCTGATTTTTTTAGCAGGTCTGAAAGATTTCCTGCAAACATCTTCCTTACCCCATGAATGATCTTGATCCTGGTCTTCATAGCAGCCAGGCACTGCTCAGCACAAGACAGCAGGGGTTCAACCTCAGCTTTATCACCATGACACTCAGAGCCCTGCTCTCTGTCACTGACTGTGGCCTCTGCAGAAACCATGGGGACAGGAGATGTTAAATATTTGGTCTTTTAATCAGGGACACAATTAACTGATGTAATTAAATGGATAAAACCATAAATTGTGGACAGAAAACGATGTGTTTGAGTAAAACCTCACGAATGGTTGATCATTTTGTTGGTGAACACCTTCTCCACATCTAAACAGCGGCTTCTGGACGAACAAACATGGTGTCATAATCTGGATGGCAGTTATGTCACTGTTTGTCTGTGCTTATTCTATGTTTTCTCTGAATGTTATGTATATGCCGTCAACCTGCCAGGGACTGCAGATGATAATTAAACAAGTGCGCATTGTTGTCCCTAAACAAACATGAACAGGTTCCCCTGAATTCCTACTCTTTGTGAGGGAATTATACCAAACAAATTGGAATTTTTGTTCCATTTTGTGATTTATTTGTGTTTTTCCACACTCCACAGAATGCCCTTCATGTCTGGAAAGCACACCGGCCATTTAACTGCCTGACCTAATTTACATTCAATTAGAAACACACTAAATCTGGGAAAACTCCTTTTGTTGCCTTGCAAACATGACTAACTTTACGTCCTGGTTTTGTTTAATGATTCTTCTCTATTTTCTTATTCTTTCTACTGTGTTTCTTCTTTTTTTTAGAGGATACAAATTAGTGTGATGCCCTGCTGCTCTGTTTTCTGCTTTCAAAGCACATAATTAGCCCAAACAAGCAAAAATGAGTGCGATTCGGAGTCTGTGTGTGCTTTTTCACTCTGCTAATGAGAGACGAAGAGGCTCACTCTTACTCTATTTATAATCCAGGATGATTTCTCCAATGGCTCATGTGCTAAGAAAGACATCATTTTACAGGAAGCAGGGGGCTTATGCTTGATCACCGTGGGTGGGGTAGGAGTTTGGATGCAAGGAAAGATGGAGTGGAGGGGGACGGGAGCCTGGTGGGGAGTGGGAAGTGATTTTTTAAATCTCTCTTTAAGCATTGAAAACACTGCCATGCAGAACTGATGGGATTGCTGACGCCTCTGGTCAAGATGTTCTAACTCACCCTCATACTTCGCCAGGAACACTGAGCACTCGATCCGTCCATCTCTGCAGCCCAGCAGTTCAGTGAACTTCTTGAAATTCGCATCGTCTAACATGACCCAGCTGTCCTCTAGTATCTGGGAGCAAACAGAGACAAAGCGCAACTGGTTTGGCATTCTCAGGCCCTGCTGCATTGACTTCTCAGAGTCAGAACCACACTCATTCTCACTAAACAGATTCACTAGCACATTTGACCTGTATCCTTCACTGACCAACTGTGAAAGATTTAAAATGTTAAAAGCAAATGAAAGAAACAAAGTCAAATATATAGACATATGTGTCTGATTGTATGTATGCATCTACTGTGTGTGATGGACCACCGTCACTATGGTTGAGTATGCGCTGTGACTGCCATACCAACAAGCCTGGCTCTTTGGCGTTGCAGTCAAGTTGCACGTTTGTTACCCTGTAGACCTGAGGTCAAATACGAATGGGGCGACTGCTCTTGCCCCTCCGTCACATTTGGTGGCTTGCCATACCCAGTGTGTGAAGTGTATGAGGGACCCTGAGGGTTGGTGGACCCCTGTGTGTGTGTTTGTGTGAGGGACCCGAGAGATGGGTGAAGCACTAGTGGGTGGGGGACACCCTGGAATAGGAGAAGTACGGTTGGTAGGAGATGTGATGGATGCCTGTATGCATGAAGCGCAAAATGATCTGCCCTCGTAAAAGGGAGGGCAGACCACCGTCACTACAGTTGAGTTTGCGCTGTGACTGTCATACCAACAGGCCTGGCTGCTTGGTGTTGCGGTCAAACTGCATTTTTGGTTCCCTGTAGACCTGAGTTCAAATCCCGGTGGGGTGACTGCTCTTGCCCTTCTGTCACACTGTGCCATATTTCAAATGGACAATAAATGAGCATTTTTCTTTAAGAACACAATTAATGTTTCTTTTTACTGTGACATGACTTTGCCATGCCACAATTCCACTATATTCTTGATGGATTTGTTTCTATTTAGCAATTAAAATACACATACAGGACCTCACTGTGTACACATAGTAAACCATACTGTAGACTGTAGCTCTTAAAGAATAACTCTGGTTTATTATAACCTCTGGGTTCATTTCATAGTTTTGGCCATAGTTCCTATCTACTCAGCATGTTTACTGCTGATAACTGACATTTGTTAAAGATACCAGACTAAACTGGCAACTGCCAGTTTAAAACTATAGCAAAAATATTTTATGTTTGTGATGGTTAATTCAAATTTCTTTCAGCCATTGCATCGCACTGCATTAGTGTAAGAGACGAGAACATAAAGTGGCAAGTGAATGTGGATGGGTATGTAAGCCAGAAACCAAAACTGAGCTGCAGTACATATTTTTCACAATTCTTTCATAACCAAATTCAAAGGAATATCACCCAATATACTATAATAGCATTCTTCTCAAATGTTGACAACTCTATTAACCATAAAAATAAAGCATCAGTTTTATCAGGTAGTGCTGAATTTATTAGTCAATACAACAATTGTTCCCTTGACAGATTAATTAACAACAATTAACTGATTTATCATTTAAGTAATTGATGAAGCAAAACTAACAAGCATTTCTCAGGGCACATTACAAATCTGCAAAGTCCACTGTGCAGCAGCAGTGGAAGAAGTACTCAGCTCATTTGCTTAAGTAAAAGTACCAATACAGCAATGTAAATATATTCCTTTACAAGAAAAAGTACAGAAGTATTATCAGCAAAATCTTTTTATACAGACAGATACAGAGTAAATAAAAAAAAGTTTTTGATTAGTAAACTGTCACAATGTTCTCAAATCTCAATTAGCTTGATTGGTACAATATTATCATAACCGGCCATTAATAATGAAAATAAGGATCAAGTGGTAATAAATCTGAATTATCCTCTCAAAAAAGCTGAAAAAATGATCCAGTGTAGCAGCACAGTCAACATTAGTTAGAATCTCGAGTGGGTGAGACATAATAGGACTGAAGTGAATATTGTGAGGCTCAGGTAGTGAGGTAGAGTGATGTGATGATTCATAGATCCAAACTGATGCCCTTTGCTGAACATTTAACAAACAGGAACATCGATTCAGACAGCTTGTATCGAGCACCATGTGTATCTTTTATTTTTAGGATCTAATTATAGACATTGCAGCCTCTTTTACATTTGGGTATTTGTGCTTGTTTTCTACTAAGAGTTCTCACCCTCAGTAAGCTCTACTTCTCTCTCTGCTTTGCCTATCTGCTTGTGCAAAGGTTCACACATAACACATGTCCCCCCACCCTTTGCTCAGATTTTCTGTGCATGACATACTGTTAAGAACTCTGAACTCATGACCTACTATCATTCTGACATGAAAGATAGGTACATACCTTAGATTGCCAATGAAGGAATATTACCAAACAAGAAATTCAAAAATCTAAAGTTTGACTCTCAGGCCTGACTTGAGTACCACTATCAGCAGCAGCATTATTATGTTGAATATGACTGTTGAGAAAGAAAGGCACTTTTATATTTGTTGCAAGATGTTTATTTCTTTCAGTGATGGGTCCTTGTTGAGGTCATAGCCACACAGTATAAACTGCAATTTACTTTGCAGACAGCTGATATTAGATTGAAAATATAGACGGTCATCCATATTTATTTTGAGGGGTTGCTCCCTTGTTCCCTTTTCTCCTACAGATGTGACATGATAGTATTATCAACAAAAAAACAGAGCCACCTTTTATAGATTGCTTTCTATTTTTCATTACCTGAAGCATTTATTACACTCATTTATTTTCTTTCCATAACCGCAGTGGCGATCATTGGTGATGATGCTATGTCTAACATGGTGCCCAGAGAGCTGCAGAGACCTTGGGAAGCGTGCCGGATGTGACAGTGCTGGGGGGACTGATGTGGAAAGGCCTTCTCTCTTTCTTTTTCTACTCCGAGGATCCAGAACACTCACATTAGACATGACAGTCCTGCACTGTTTTTGAACGATGGAGTTCATTTCACACCTAGGGGAAACTGCATGTTTTAACGCAGTGAACTGCTTACAGATGGCCCTGTCACTGGTTTTGAATTTGCTTAAACATGGCTCTGACATATTTGCTAAAAAATAACATCTGTAGTCATAACACCATTACCATCTCTGCTCCTCCTCATCCCTACACTCCCTCCCTTTATCCTCTTTTCTCTGCAGCTCTTTAGGCCCATGCCAGGCATAGCTGTTACTACTTGGACAGGCCCAATCTGTTTTTTTTTTGTTTTTTTTAAATGTGTTTACTTTCACATTTAGTTTTTACTGTTGTCCATATTTGTGTTTTATGTACATAAAAAACATGGTTTATTCACCATATTCACTCCACAAAAGGAGTGTAAATATACAGTATATAGAATTTATTGCAAAAAAACTTTTTGCCAAGGGAGAGAACTCTAGCATACGTAGAAAGTGAACATACTCCCACACAATGTTTCGGTCTTCTGACCTCGGTATGTGAAAGTTCAGAAGACTGAAATGTTGACAAATAATTATGTAGTTTATTTCTGTGTACACGGGTAATTTTTTCTCTTTCTACCTTCTACACAAAGATAACTTAGGAGCCTTGAACCTAGCACCAGATCCTGACAAGGTTTGAAGATATAAAAATGTTAATCTATAAATACCATCTTAATATTTTAAAATATTATAACTATTAACTCATCAATCATATTTTGGTAAAAGTTTTAATCACCACTATATTTCCAATAAACATAGGAAACTGATGAATGACAGCTTTTAAGAATGTACTTTTAATCCTAGAATTTAACAAATTAAAATTATATCTTGCATCTATGAAAACATGAATATTGAAACATGTACACAAGTACATGTTGTATGACTTGAACAGCAGGTCCTTCCTCTTCTTGATCACAGTACATGGCCAAATCTAGCTTTAACTTCATGTTAATTGTCCACTACATATGGACATTACATATGGACATTCCATTGTCCATCTGGCATTAACATTAATTTTGCATGACATCAGCTAACTAACGAGGTGGATCTTTATTTTCCAACCACACACAGACAACTTTTGTTCAAAACTTTAGTGCATACCTGTTTAATATCTGTGGCTAGCATACACTCTCATTAAGGTAGCATCGTTAGCACAGCTTGACGTTCGAAGCTGGCTAGTTAGCTAGTTAATGAGCTAAGCTTACTAACCATGTATGGTAAGTGCAGACACAGATGCCTGCTAATTATTGCTAACATACATTAACGTTACATAAAATAACATTCCTAGAATTTCAGTCACCGAAAAACCTTGAGCTTCTTGGACTGTCAGAACACTTAACTGCTCACCGAGTCATATTATTTGTCTGATGTTTACATGAAAAAATCTCCAAAAGGCACAAGATGATGTCAACCTTAGTGACTTGAATCAGCTGAGGTGACGGCTAGCAGACAGCAGATAACAGTGACGCTTATACATGCATTATTTTAAGACTTAACATCATCTAAACAGGTTGTAAAAAAATCCCTGGAAATTAGCTGTAGAGACCAAAACCATTTTATGTACCAGGCTGTAAATATGTTTATTTCTGCTGTAAAGTTGGGCATTTTAACATCTTGTCTATTGGGATTGACTATGGAAAACAAGTGGCCATATAATAAACTGCTATTTTTGGCACTTCTAGGTTAGCTTTACTTTTCAGCCATTTGGCTTTTACCAACAGTTCACTTCCTATGAGTCAGACTGCATAAAAGATGTAAATTCAGTAGAATGGCATTCACCTTTTAAAATAAATTTTAGTACAAATTATAAATACAAACACTAACTATGTATATCTATACTGTACAGATTATCGTGTAGCTTTTGTTTGTTTCCCACACACCTTCCATACATCTGTCTCTGACAGTGTCCCGTCAGAGCTGTGCGTGACGGCCTGGATGCAGTCAGTCAGGCTTCTGTGGCGTTGCTCTAACCTCGATCTCATCCTCTGGAAAACATTGCCCAGGATGGTGCAGGTCTCTGGAGCGACCTGCAGGCCTGAAGGATACTGTTGTCCACTGACTGGCTGCAGAGCCAACTGAGGTGATTTGCTTGGCCTGTAGGGCAGATTGTTCAGAGCAGCACAGAAGTGCACCATAAATGAAAGATGATGTAGTCAGGGCTGTACTCAAGAGTCTGCATGCACAAGTCTAAATGACCAATCAAAACCACAGAGCAGAGCAAATCATCCTGTACTTCCACGCTTCAAGAAAAAAAATTCATAGAAATTTGATGGGTTAGGGGGTTAGGATATTGTCACAGTTCAACGTACTGGGGGAAAGTAGAGTCGGTTATTGACGGTAAAGGTAGGTTTATGATGTCTATGAATATTCTCAGTCATCCAGGTCATAGTTACATCTGAAGGACAGAGGACACTTGTTGGAGGACCACCATGTGCACATTTTAGACAGAGAAGATGGATTGTTTGAAAGAGGTGTCTGGTACCTGGGTTGAGAAGCCGTCACTGAACAGAGAAGGGGGTCTATGCAACCACTTATCCAAAACGTCTTCTAGTATCTTCAACCAAGTCCATTTGCCCTTGACTTTCACCTTCTTTGGATAGGTTTATGATATTTACAGAAAAGATTGAGTAAGGAGGTGGTTGGGGCAGATGGAAGGCCAGAACCTTAACTTTGAACCAGGGTTCTTCACCTCTGTGTGAAACTAAAAGTCAACATTAAACATTAAAGTTATGGAAATTGACGTAAGTTAGTCATTAACTTACATAGTTATTTTAACCCAAACCATGATCTTTTCCTAACCTTAACCAAGTACTTTTTGTGCCTAAACCCAACCAAGTACTTTTTGTGCCTAAACCAAACCCAACAGCACGACTTTAATAACGCTTTGTTTCAAAATGGCAATGTTTTGAAACGCTAGGTTTTTTTTGAAAGTTTAACATATTTTTGTTAAACTGCACATTGCTGCAGCTCCTCTTTTCACCCTGTGTTGAAGGCTTCGAGACAAAAGTGATACATCTTGCCTCTATGATCTTTGTTGGGAGTTACACATGTGCAGTTCCTAGTTAAGGACTACAAGCCAATCAGAACCAGAGAAGGGCAGGTCAGCGAAAAGCCCGTAAACAGCTTCGGTTCAGCTGTAGGCTGCATGTTGCCGACCACCTTGGCAACATGGACTAGAGCAAGAGTTTCAGAGTGGTGAGTTATTAAACGGCTGGACTACAAATGAGCTGTTTTCAAGCAGTCTAGGGCAGAGTTTTCTGTGGGAACTCCCTTTGGGCTGGACTTTGGGCCTTTTCACTTTGTAAACTTATTTCATGCACAAAAAGCAAAAAGCATAATACCATTTAACGTGTCTCAGCACACCCAATAATGAAGTAAATTCAACCCACGTTGTCCTTACTACAAATATGGTTTATTTCAGAAACAGAAATCTGATATCAGAAAAGAAATTAGTGCACTGCAAACGTATACATACACATAATGAGACATATACAGGTCAGTGTGTCATCCTGGAGTCGGCATGCACATTATATGTTATGGAACAAAGCATCTAAATTAAACATCCTGCAGCTCCAACATAAATATGAACATGAGTTAGCGTAATTGTGACTTGCTCTGTTAATTAATTCCAATAATGAGAAGCTACATAAGTCAACTTCAACTCCTCCATAGTAGAGTAACTAAACTTGATCCACAGCACTAAACAGAACCGGTGAGTGTAACTTCAGAGAGTCACTGACAGACATAAGCTTTCATACTGAAAGGTACGGGCAATCAGATTTATGTCTAACTGCTTAAGGCCATGATCAGACAGGCTGTGTTTTTTGGAGTGAGATGTGTCTTTTTCAGTTGTCTTCTATAGGCAGTAAGCGCTGCTAATGCGCTCTGGGTGCCCCGAATTGAGCTCAGATGCTCAGTGTACTTCAGGTTTTCAAAGAAGCTTTGTTATTTTAGTTAATAATCACGTGAAGGAGAGATCAACAACTTCCAAATGTTTGTGGCAGCCAGGACTGTAGTGTTGAGTCTCAAGCAAGTCGCAAGTTGAGTTAGGTAAAACAAGTCTCAGGGACCTTTGGAGGGTTTAGTGTTGGGTTCACAGTGGTCATGTTTGCTAACATAGGTGGTAAACAAAGGTGTAAATTCATAAAAATCAATGTTTCCATGTATCCTTTATTTATCTATAGATACACTATTTATTTTATTATTTACACCATATCATCTACATATCAGTCTTTATTTACCATCACCAGCGACTTTAGTTTTGCGTTTTTGCGTTGTGCAGCCTTTTACCTTCAGAACTGCCTTAATTCCTTGTGGCATACTTTCAACAACATATTCCTCAACAACATTCCTCAGAGACTTCGGTCCATATTGACATGATAGCATCATGCTTGCTGCAGATTTGTTGGCTGCACATCCATGATGCAAATCTCCTGTTCCACCACACCCCAAAGATGCTCTATTGGATTGAGATCTGGTGACTGTGGAGGCCACTGGAGTACACACTCATTCTCATGTTCAAGTAACCAGTTTGAGATAATTTGAGCTTTGTGACATGATGCATTATCCTGCTGGAAGTCTCTATCAGAAGATGGGTACACTGTGGTCGTAAAGGGACGGACATGGTCAGCAACAATACTCAGTCGTCATAAATCCAGACCTCACTTATTTCTAAACCCTGTTTACAGCCCTGTCACTGGCACACCTAAATGAATGGGACCATAGTAATGTTAATTACACATTTTAATCACAGTTGAACCTGTGATTACATGATAAAATTACCACTGTGAAAAGGGCCTATGATCTGTTTCTTAGTGTTTAACACATTCTCTTAGGAGAATGACCTGCTAGCCACCCTTTGTGTCTCGCCTACATCTTCATCTACACCATCTGCATCTAGAACCAGGGTAGACCGTAAGACGTAAGCAGAGAGTTGCAAGTCAATGTTAACATTACTGTAGCTAGCTAGCCTAGCAAAAATGTCAGATATCTCTGCTATACAGAGACATATAACTGACCCATCTGCAGCAGGCGCGAGCAGTGAAAACAAGGAATGTAGTTTAATTTATCTCTAAATGAGCTGGTTGGAATGGATTTGAAAAAGCAGCAGCGTGATAGTGATGGTTGTAGAATGGAGTTTTATTTATTAGTGCATTCCACAAGTGGACAGATGCGTTGACAGTAAATTTGAATGGGTCCAATATCATCGGTCCCACCAACATGTTCCAATGCTATTGTGATTTTGTCACATCCACGCTGCTTGGGGGTAATTCACTTAGGCCAGACTGAGTTGTTCTGTAGGCCTTGACTTAAATGTTACCCAGCTGCTCATGTAAATGTGTGATAAAGTAATATGTCTAATATGTCCATGTCTAATTCCTCTCTCTCTCTCCTAGATAAGTTGCAGGTGGATTGGTTCAATCAGAGTGTGATTTTGCTTTGTAGTTTGGCTTGCATACAAACAAACATATGTAAGCTGTTAATAAGGATCCTATTTAAAGTGGCTACTGTCTGAATTTAATAAGCTGATGGTGCACCTGCCAACAAATCTCTGTTGTTAGAAGAAAACAAAACAGCCCACATTTCCTTAGACCTGTAACTTAGACTGTAGTCCACCTGTAGACTACTGACCTCAGAATCAGCTGCTTGTTTCTCTCACACTCTCTAAAAAATATCTTCAACATCCATCTTATCAATGAATGGAAGAATATACAACAGCATTAAAGAGGTGGTATTATGCTTATTTTCATGCTCAAAATTTTAATTGGGGTTGTAACAAAACAGGTTTATATGATTTCATCTTTTAAAAAAAAACATTTTTCTCATACTGCACATTGCTGCAGCTCCTCTTTTCAGCCTATGTGTTGGACGCTTCGTTCTTGAGCTACAGAGTGATGCATCTTACTTGTACAGAATCGTTGTTGGGAGTTGCACATGAGCAGTTCCTAGGTAAGGACTACTAGCCAATTAGAAGCAGAGAAGGGCGGGTCATATGAAACAAGGTAGTGTGATCCAAATCAAAGCCGCTTCAGACTGCGACCGTGACCTAGCAGATGGTATAAGTTATTACCAGTCCACAACCACTCAACACCATTGTTCCACATCTTATCATAAACTACTACAAAAATGATCATATTTATAATTTGATTATAATTTGCTTCCTTGCCGACTGTACTCGGACCTGCTTCGTTGCAGATAGTACCCAGAGATAGTTATAACATTTGAATATTCCTCAGTATGTAAAGACACGTAAGCGGTATGAAAACCTTCCAGCTGATTTCTCATCTCAAAACTTTTTAGAAGTGGATTTAGTGATGAAATTCTATACGAATACCATAAAATATAAAACTTCCTGTTGCTGATGCAATGAACAGTGAATATTCTCTCACACTAATCAGCTGTCTGTTATGTTTTCACGCTACATTTTAGTATCCCTCAGCTCGCTTGGAACCTCGACAAAGGTGAGGTGATACTAAAAAAAAGTACCTGGAACCAGATACAGGTCCAACATTTCTACAATGGAAACCTAAACAAAGACGAGTCAGTCATATATGTCGACCGAATAACCCCACAGCTGTTAGCTGGGCTGCTAGCAGGTAGGGTTAGCCTCCTCTGTATTGCAACACACTAGCAAATGCAGCGTTTCCTACGTACACAGTACCCAGCGTCATTTTCTGGACTGTAGCCTTGTACTCTTCAGAATCTTCTTTTAACTTAATGGTGGTGACTCAGGATCAGGTAGGTTCATCCTTGTCATCTCCAGGTAAGTCTGCTGTGCAGTTACCTGTGTAACCTAACGTTAACCCACGTTACGTAAAAAACTCGTATGAAATCATTCAATTCAACTCCAGAGATTGTATGCATTTGACAATAATTGGTCATTCAAAGTACAACTGGAATTAACATGTCAATCAGTTATATAGTCGGCATTTACCAGTGTCAGGTGATCAGTAAATATTTAGATTCTGTAGAGATGGGGTCAGTAAACTAGGACAGTTTGATTGATTGATTGATTGATTGATTGATTGATTGTACAAAATTATCATCATCCTAGTGACAGTAAGTCATGATATCACAGCATATGTTTCTGTTCGATACAGAATTTACATGGTGAGGATTTTCTAAAAAATATCACTGAGCCTTTCCCAGATGTATCTCCAGACATTTCTTTTACATTGGCTTCATCAGTGCAGGTATCGGCCAGCACTGATTATCTCAAACTGCCAAATGTCGGCCTATCACTAACCATGACCCTTTGAAAATTCAGTTTGGAAAATGACCTTTCACTAGGTTAGCACAACACTCACTGCAATTCATTTAAAAGAATGTGCTTCAACCAGAAATAAAACAATGCAAGCTTGAGTCAAAGATTGGGTGCTATAAGGGCCTAAAACACAGGTGCCACAGAAAGACACATGTAGTAAGGTTTTAAACCAAACTCACCAATGGAAGAAACCCAGTCCGTCCTGACTGTCAGCCGGTTAGCTGACTACAGGAGGTAACTCTGAACTGAACTGTTTCAGTTCTGAGATAAGGACCGGAGCTCCAGTGTCCTGTCGACAATGCTACCTGTCCTGTCGACAGTGCATGTACATGGGTTAGCTAAACATTTTTGGCGTATGCACCAGGTGATTGGCAAAGTGCGCATTTTTTTCTAACTTTTTTTTAACCAGGATAAAAAACTCCTTGAGATTAAAATGTCCAATTCTCATTGGACTGAATCTTTGAACTCGGTATCCACTTCCAATAATAGATCCATGATGTAACTCCTGATCCTCACACAGGGTTTCCCAATTTTTTTCAGCTTAAGACCCAAATAAAAATTTGGTGTGTATTATAAATTGCCATAATATCTACTTAATGTAATTTGAGGTTTCTCACTACCTCATAAGGAACTTGCACTATATACTTGCGCTGAAACATGAGGACAAAGAAGCACTAAGGCAATGTACTCACTATGTCAGCAGGAGTGGGGGGTGCACAAAGCATATAAAGTTATGGTGGCTGACAAAGGCGAACACACCACAACTTTAAAAAGAAAACAACTGGAAATAGATTAAACAGGCAAATTAAATTATCTTTATCAATGTGACAACACAAGCTGCTTTTAGAAAACACGTTGCCATGCTTGTTGTTGCCTCAAGAAGTTATTTCAGTCTGGTCCGTGTATCATCATTTATGTTTATGTTGTTGGTTTCTGACTCCCGTTGTTTTCGAAATGCTGCACGTGTTGTCAAATTGACGAAGATGTTTTCTACATTAAAGCCTTTCATGGAGTTTTGTGACCTCAACTTGTTACAAATTTGATAAAACACAATGTCATCTCAGTAATGTTCAGTAAATAATGAGCTGGAGAAATCTTGACATTTTTTAAATTAGGTGTGACGTTAATGAACACAATCAAATGATCATTTATTTGAGCAGTGGAGGCAGTATGAGGCACACCAGTGACAGGCTTTTTATACCTAAACCTACCCACTGTAATAGGCATGGCAGCATCTTTCTCATTATGTTATTTTAAAAAATAAATCCTAGCTTTACAAAATATTTGTAAATATAGCACGCAATTGCAAATGTCTGTTTCAGTGTCAGTCCACCGACAGACTACAGATCTCTCCAAGGTGTAACTATAGTTCTTAAAGTTGCAACTTTTCTGGTCATGTATTTCTGAAAATTACAGCTGCCATCTCTTTTTTGTCTTCTTGCGTTTTAGATTTCTGCACCGCGTGTGTCTGAGTGTGTTTCTTACTTGCTAAAGTGTGTGTCTGAGACAGACATGCCATAGCAGCTTACGGCCTCCCTTAGATCTTCCTGTGTAATGGATCCAGTGTGCTGAGGGTCACACAGCTTGTCCAGCAATACATTCTCCACCTTAATATATAAGTACAGACAATGTACACACAGGCTTATAGTAGACACACACAAATCAAACAAAACATTAATAATTAAGCCCTCTTTTTTCTTTTGATCTCAGCTTCTGTTTTTTTTCTCTGTTTGATCTCATGACTATGTGTGATATGTGATCACAATATGTTGTGTTAACACACTCACTGTTCTCCATGAAGCAGATGTCACATACACTTGATCAGCACACGGTGTGGTCTGCCTCTCATCTGGTGTTCTTTGCTCCTCCTGAGGAAGAAACATAGTACACATGTATGGCCTTACATGGAAGTGTGCACACACATGCACCCTAGCAAATGGTTATAGAAGCATACAGCAGTGTCTAAAGTCTCCTCCAGGACTTCCAGGGGCCCGGTGGTATTAGCAGGGGAATGTGGTGGTGCTGTGCTGTGGATGGGAGCAGAGGTGAGTCTCTCCAGACTTGCCAGCTGGATGACCCCGGTGTTCTTTGGGTCCAGGGCATTGAGCACCTCTGGGATCTGTGACCGTTGAAGGTGAGGCTGGGGTTTTTGGGGCCAGGTCCCACCAGGTCTCTCCAGCAAATGTCGCAGGTCTGCTCGAGTGAAAAAACCTTCTTCCTTCTGGACAGAAAAGCTATGTCAGCATTCTTTTTCAAACTGTATAGATTGTATTGTTTCACAGGGATCTGATTTTAGATATCATCCATATGGTTTGAAAAGTATTGATATAGACTGGGACTGAAGCTGGAACTGAACAGAAGTAGTCAAAGATAAATCAGGCAGGATCAGGGTTTCAGAAGTAAATCCTTTTAAAGGGGACCTATTACGCTTTTTCATATTTTCTAGCATTTCTATAATGTTACAATGTCAGATGTTCATATTAAGCATGACCAACGTTTCAAATGATGAGGTGAAAGTATTAAAAAGAAATCCCTGTGAGCCAAAACGGCAGATATCTCCCTGATCCAAACGCTCTATTTTGAACTGTTTTGAACTAATGGCTCGGTATGATGTCATTCCGAGCCGGATTTCCAAAAATGGTCATTTGTTCCAGGCAGAGAATGCTGGACACGCCCACATAGGAACATGTAGACCTATCCCTTCAGCAACCTGGTAAACACATTAGACAATGGCCAATCAGAAGACATTGGGCTTTGGCGGGGGCTGGGTCTCAAAGAAACAGAAGCATCTACAGCTTGTTTCAGACAGATGCTGAGTCAGAGAACTACAATATACGGCTGGAAATGTAGTATGATAGGTCTCCTTTAATTTATTTCATATGTGACTGACAGTTTGCAACACTTGAAAGGGTATTGAAGTCATCATTAGTGCAAACGATTAGTAACTGTCTTAAAAATAAAAATCCAAAGGTCTTTAGGAGAGAAGTCAAGTATGGGCCTCATCATTCAAATGAACACAATCATAGGTGAAAAGCCTGTATAACCTCCTCCTGACTTCATCCCCCAGAGTCAAAATTTGAAATTGTGCTGTGTGATGGAACTGCAAATTTTCAAGTGGCCTTTTATTGTGGCCAGCCTAAGGCACAGCTGTGCAATCCCCATGCTGTCTGATCAGCATCTTGATATGCCACAGCTGTGAGGTGGATGGATTATCTCGGCAAAGGAGCAGCATATGTCAGTATTGTCGGATTGAGTTTGCTTTATCATGTGCCACTTTAAATGTCTCTGTGAGCGCACACTGACACGTGTGCCATACGTTGCCGACCCCTGTATTAAACCATCATACTGTCACTCTGCTGTCAGCACTTTTATGAAACATGAAAAAAGAGCTTGAGAAAGATGTATGAACTTTGACTACTTTCAGACTTTACTTAGACAGTCAGTGAGCATGACATTCAGATTGTCTGTTTTGGAAAATTTGGGAAATTTTGCACTTATGTGACTAATAGGGGTAACGTTTTTTTAAATTGGTCCTGTATTAAGCGAATGCGCAGCAGTCAACAGTAATGTAATGTAATCCTTGTAGACAATTGCCCCTTGTCAAATTACAT
The DNA here is from genome assembly GCA_029875015.1 of Lepomis gibbosus. Taxonomy (NCBI): domain Eukaryota; kingdom Metazoa; phylum Chordata; class Actinopteri; order Centrarchiformes; family Centrarchidae; genus Lepomis; species Lepomis gibbosus. The sequence continues at coordinate 15,142 of JAPMOB010250441.1, read as the reverse complement.
CCACTAAAGAGCTTGTTTTTGCCGCTGTCAGGCTCAGATTGTTATTAAGTGTTCAGTCTGTTATTAAGTGTCTCAGGTTGATATTTAGTGTCTGACAACATTATAGTACTATTAGTCAAAATACTACCGTTGTTTTTTGCCTACCACAGCAAAGCAGGCCAAAAGTCTGTCTCTGAGTGAGTAAGCGATATAAATTAGTCATTGATCGGTTGAGTGTAGGCCGGATCCGCTTCCAAACTGGCAGATCAGTGTTTATTTAAAGCTTCGCTAGCAAGGACCATGCTATAACAATGCGTGATTTAGAGATACATGCAAATATGGAAGTAATTTCAGTTCTCATTTCGTGGTATTCACATCTAGATGTATTAAACAACTCAGGACATATCACCCTTTGTTTGAACCCAACTGATTTTCAAGTGAGCAAAACTATTAGAACATGTGACTTACAGATGTTTCTTGTTGCCCAGGTGTTGCCTTTTAGGTTGATTGTCCAGTGAAATTCTGAACTCTTGTCTCATCTTTTGATCTTAAACCCAAATGTCTTCAGTGAACAACAAAAACAAAGGAATTTGCCTTACTTTTCTAATACTTTTGGAAGGGACTGTACAATGTAGTGGAATGATAATGTGCAAAACCAGAATAACAAAGTTCCATGTTGTTTCTTTGTGGTGGAGTTGGGAGTATGAGGTGGAGAGCTAGAGCTGCTGGTGGTTCTACACCAGAAGCTTCTATATCTCTTCCCAGAATGCAGCAGGGTGAACAGGCTGTGGCTGGGTGGGTACTGTCCTTTAGTATCCTTTGTGCGCTGCGTAGGCATATGCCCGATATCACTGATGCTCGAGAGATGGGTACCAATGATCTTCTGAGCAGTTTTTTAGCTGTGCACATCCCATGCCAGTTAGTAAAGTTTCCAGTCAGGATGCCTAGTTTTGCTGTTGAGCAGCAGGTTGTTCTCTGAGCACCACAGGATTATGAATTTTCTCCCGATATGAAGTCTCAACTTTGTTTGAAATGATAGTGGTGTCGTCCGCAAACACAACAGAGTTCTCTCCATGTTGGGGGATGCAGCACGGTGTACAGCGTGAACAGGAGGGGGCTGAGCACACAGCCCTGGGGGGCTCCGGTGTTGGGCACAAGAGTGGAGGAGGTGTGTCCACCAATCTGAACTGGCTGGGGTCTGTTTGTGAGGAAGTCCAATATCCAGCTGCAGCCTTTTGTATTTAAGCCCAGAGTGCTGAGTTTGCTGATTTCATGGGGAGATTGTGTTGAATGCTGAGCTGAAATCCACAAACAGCATTCTGATGTAGGTGTTGTTTTTCTCAAAGTGTGTGAGGGCTAAGTGGAGATGGCATCCTCTTTGGATCAGTTGGTTCTGAAAGCAAACTGGTGAGGGTCCAGGCTGGCTGGGATGTTTTCAGAATCTTGGTCGACGATAGCACTTAAAGTTTTGATACTTGTTGAGCAGCACAAAAATGATTCACGAAACACATTTATAATTTAAAACAATCTTAAGGTGGAGAAGGTCATGTGGATATATATAAAAGACACACTTCGGAATCGTTTTATAGATGTACCACTAATGATCTCTGGGGAAATGTTACAAAATGAAAGGTAAGAGATCAAATCCAAAATGCCGCCAACAGTTTCTAATCCCTTGGGCTATACTGGATTACAGTGAACAGTGCATATATTAATGCTATCGTGTTCACTCCTCGCTAAGGTTATGTTGACAATGTTTAAGTGCCTTGAATGATAATACAATGTAATATTATGAGAGTACTAATTATGGCCTGGCACAGTTGCACCATAATCCATCTGATTTGTATGTTAGATTGTGAATCATACAAAAACACTGAATCATAGCAAGTCTTCTGAGTTCTTGAATGCTTCCCCAGAGATAGTCTAAAAACCATAGTTGGCTTAGAACCTGCCTGAGTGAAAAACCTCATTATTGGCTGGCACAGTGAGGACACTCTTGTTTGATCTCCCACCGTTGAATAGATTATTAAAAAAGTTGATGGAAGGATTTTTTTCCCCCTCCCATGCCACTGAAAGGAGGAGATTCTGGCAGATAGATATGTGTGATTCATATCTGGGAGAGGCTTCACACACGTACACACACAGACACACTTCCTCAAACTTGGAAGCTACCTTGTTTTGTGAGTGGCGGCAGCAACATCAAACATAACTGTGAATTAATGGAAAACTCAACCCCCCTTCCCCCAAAGTTTAGTCAAACTCCAAAGTTTCATCCAGCTGAAGTAGACTGATTTGAAATTAAAGAGGCAGAACTGGATGCGGAGGCGTGTTGAAGGGGATGGTTGTCAGACGAACATATGGCTAGTGACTGAGTGGCTAACCAGTGGCCATATGCAATCATCTAATCATGTTTATGGCCATCAAAAAGCTGTGGAGGATGATTGGCTCATCTGTAAAGCTGTCTGGCATTTATATTTAAAGCATACACCTGAGCATGTGCCTTTGTCTCTTAGCAATCTGCTGAGATTACTCCCCTGTGTCCTGTCTGATAACATTCAAAATCAATTCAGTCGTGTCTTTCACTACACTTTTTGTACAAATAAGAAAGAGGATTGAAAGCATTTCAGTCTTCTGTCCAACATAGGAGATTCATCACTCCATTTTAGTCGATTATTCACTTCCCTACACTGCAAAAACTGAGCTCTCAAAAACAAGAGAAAAGGCATTAAAATTACTTAAAATAAGCAAAATTATCTGCCAACAGAATAAGAATATTTCACTTGCTATTTAAAGCCAAAAAAACTTGAAACAACTGAAATTTAAAAAAAAAACATAAAAGCCGCCTGGTAAGAAGAAATATCTTGTCAGACAGAAAACAAATAAATTTGCCTTCAATAAGATAATTAATCTGACTAAGATTTTAGTTTTTGCAGTGTAGCCCTGACTCCTACCATGTCCAGCAGATGGAAGATCTCTTTCAGTCGAGGGTTTATGTCCTGGAAATCCACGTTGTCGTTATCTTCTGCGGGCTGCTCAAAGGCCCTGAGAGGAAAGGACAAATCACAGTAGATATACAGTATATGGCTGTTAATTCCCTATTATTCCAAACAACGACCGCAAACTGGTGTGTCACCTCACTAGCATCTCAAATACTGAAGAATCTTTTCTTCTAGTGATGAAGTGGATGTTGATGTGGGACTAACAGCTGGAGGTAATGTTCTGTGTAAGATGATCTGTAAATGAGTCAGCTCAAGATTTAGAGAGGTCTCTTAAAATGTTCTGCCACGGTACTAGTGGGAGCAGTATTCGATCCACATTCACTCCGATTTCACTTCGATGGAAGTTACTCCAGAGGCCTGTGACCTCTAACATACATAGCAATTGTAAGTTACTCTGGTTACAAGCACCCGCTAAGTGACGAAAAAAAGACACATAAAGTGCAGGTTCTCTTCTGACCAGCTTTGAATGAAAGAACTTTGAAGTTGTATGGCAACTAAAATCCAGAACACAAACAATAAGGTAGCACGGACCTTGTAAAAAGGATGTGCATGCACTGTCCATTATCCCCAGGGTTTCCATTCATGTAGGACAATTCTGCATTGGAGATTCATGCTAAAGTTAAGTGGTAATGCAGGAAGAAGTTTGCCTCTTATGTAGCAAGGCAGAAGGTAAGGGTATGGAAGGTCAGGGTGGTAGGTGTGTGTAAAATTCATCTGACTTTAAAGCAAAAGACCATAGTTTGCATGCTGTCACAACAAATACTCTTGGCTTTTCTTTTTGCCTTAGGAGTGGAGTTCTATGTGTGAAATAGGGTATAGAATAAGATATCATTTCAAACTGACCTGTTGGTGTGAAGATTTGCATCACCCTCTTCTTTGAAACGCATGAAGTGACCCAAGAAGTGTTTCCAACTCACTGGCCCTGTTGCTCTCACACCATAGCTGCATATACACATACCCATAAAAAATATATTACGCAGAATAGATGATAGCTAGATTTTAACATTTAAAGAGTGAAGTGCAGGGAGGTTGAGGCAGAGAATGTATAGGTCAAAAGACGGAAGACAAAAGAAAAATAAATAAATGAAATATGGCTTATCCTACCAGCTGGTCAGCTTCTGGAAGGAGTGAGGTTTCATGGGAAATATAAAGCTGCTGAGAACTGCCCTGAGGACATCCTGTTTTACCAGGCCAGAGCGGGTGGTGTCAAAGGCCTGCAGCGCTTGCCACACCGGGGTACAGTTCATACACATCTGACAGGTAGAAGAACACACTGATGTAAACACATTCATATTTTACAGACCTCTCACTTGCTTTGTCTTTCTCTTCTCAATAAGGACAGGAAGTGAATCATCTCTGGTTTCTGTTGCCATGGAGAGGATCCCAGTGAAGCTCTAGGATGTGAGGGAAGAGCCAGCCTCGACTCTGCAGCCTTTACCCGTAAATTAGCCGTGATTAGCACACTAACTCAGGAGCTGATTTTTCTGGGCAAACATTTTAATTAGAAGTGTTCCCTCTGCCGTTTGCATCCTGACGCGCCACTTAGAGCCAATTTCCCCTCCATCTTTAAAGAGGATAATGCAGGGGAGAGGGCCAGATGGTGACATACAAACAGGAGGAATAAAACACACAACGTCGATCAGACAAGTCTGTACCTTGTCGTAGAAAAGAGACTGCAGCTTCCTGTGTGGCAGAGCTGACGGGGCATCACATGAGCTGGAAACAGATTCTGCTCTCTGCTTCCTGTGTTTGACTTTCTCTGGTGGCGTTGTCCCTCGGATGGACATCTCTATAAAACATACAATCGTTAGAATAACTTTTGATAGTAGACTTTAATTTGCGTGGGGGTTTTTTGTTACGTTAATATGTTAATTTATTTGGATGATTAATATAAATAAATTTATAAACCTCAAGCCCATTGCGCACCGTTTCACACTGTTTCAAGTAAATATGTGTGCACACCTTTTTCAGACTGAACGCGCCCCTGGTTAACGTTTTAAATCTGCTGTAGTTGGGTTAGGATGAGGGAACAAAACGATTTTAGGAAAAAAATGTTTTATAACTAAAGTCTAAAGTCTTAAGCCTATTTACTCCATCAAACTCATTGTGCTGTCTTTGTTATTTTTTTTACATCACCTGACTTCCTCCTTTGCTGCTGTCATACGGCCATACTAACAATAAATGTAAATATGGTTTATAATAAACTGCTACACAGTCGACCTATAAGACCGTTTTCCTGGTGAGGACAGGCTGATCTGCTGTATCCATACCTAGCTTAGTGCAGACTGGAGCAATCTTGATGCTATGGCTGTTTCCAAAGCCTAGCTTGTCCAGGAAGAGTTCGTAGGAAATGGTGGACTTGTTACTGGGACTGTAGTGATTCCACAACCTAGGAAGGAGCAAAAAGATGCTGGATGATCATGTTTAACTAAAAGCCACTGTTTCACAAACTAATGATGTCAAGCATATCCATGTCATTGACAAGATAAGACAAGAAGTCATGCTTTATGCTTGGCTTCATGTGTTCTAACACAGAGACAGAGCGAGCGAGAGAGTCCTGACGCTAAAAGCAATTAAAGCCATTGAAAATGAACCTGTCACACACAATCCTCTAGAGCCGCGTCAAAAAAAGTTTAGCAGCGTTTCTGGAGTGGATTTGACTGCAGGGCCTGAAGTTTTAAAAGTCAATTAGCTTACTCTCATCCTGAGACAAAGGCTGACCACAAAGTTAGTGCTAGTGATCTCGTCCTAGCTGACAGACGACCATAGGGAATATTGGGAATCAGCCTGTGCTGGTTGCTTGACATTACCATATATATACCAGATATTAAAAAAGGATGATTAGATGATTTGATTATATGCATGCACATTTCATACAAGTCTGTATATGTTCAGACGTTCAGCTGTGCAGCTCAGGTGGAACAGTGTGTATGTGTGTGAGAGAGATGATCCAGATTTGTTTAATGGTATAAGCTCACTCAGGTTAAGTTTAAATCGGTCTCTAAACTCTGATGGCTGTTGGACAGTTTGGGTAATAATTTTACCGTTCACCTTTGTTTATCCAACTTGGACACTTGTTCACTTGTCTCATCATCTGACTGCTCATTGTTTTTGCCCTGTCAGACTTCTTTTAAGCCCTGTCGCCACCTTTCCAAATCTCAGCAATTAACTTGATGGATACGACGTGATTGATACTGATGGAGAGAAATGAGAAATAATGGACAAAACATCAAAAACTGTAATATATTAGAATCCTTTTAAGTATAGAATTTGTCTCTATATTCTGGCCTGTTGGCAGGAAAAATTTCTCGTGAGGGACGTGGACTGAGTAATTATTCTTGTATGTATGGTTTTGGGGACAGGAACTGATGCTGACTACCTGAATGTCCAGTCTACCAGTCCATGTGTGGTGTGTGTTGGCCTTTCATTCTTCTGCACAGAGTTGTTGTGTCAAACTGTGTCAGATGTGGAACTCTAAACCCCACCTCTGAAACTCCTTGTCTGTCAGGTGGATGCAGTAGTTATCCAGGATGCGGCGGAACTCGTGCTGCTGGATGTGTCCTTCTTGGTTGCAGTCAAACAGGTGAAACACTCTGATCACGGTCCTCAGGTTGCCTCCGATCTGTGGGGTTCACACATAATGATTGGCAGCGACCGCAACACCCTGTCTTGATAATGCCTGTGAACCTCTGAACCTGACCGACTTGTGAGGCACAGCTCACAGGAACTTTCATTTCTGTGGACATGGTTATTGACATGCCTGCCTTGATCTGTGAAAGCCTGGGCCTATTCCTCAAAGTGCTGACAACTGAGACGGGAGAGCTGAAAGAGGAGATGCAAAGATCACTGGTAGACAAATTAAATAGAGAGTAGAGAAGGAGGATGGAATCAGATTAGACTAGACTAGATTCACATGACAACTTGACAGCTCGTTGATTTCTGGGCTAATGAGAATTTTAGCCTAAAAACAAGGTCATGGGCCAAAGAATGCTGAAAAAGAGTTGTTATAGATCATCATGTGAAATTCCAAATTCTATTCAAACAAACATTCAAACACACAAATGAAACAGAGATATACCAGGAGGCCGTACCTGTAGCCATGTTGTCAGCCAGGTAATATTAAAGACCTTTCATTATAGCATGGATTCAGAGGGCCGTGGAGTTTTTCATGCCTTACTTACAGCCCCTAAAAGCACCAGTTTCCATAACATATGGAAATGTGTGGCTGTTTCTTTGATACTTGCAAAGCGTTAATTATACCTTTTACAGTTTTTTTTGTCCATTTTGAACCTTAAACCTGGAACCCCACAGGACATGGCTGTCTGCTTCCTGTACTTTTTTCAACCGAAACTATGATCTTTCTCTAGATAAAACAGATCAGCTGACTGATTTTCAACAGTGATTAGTAACGGTTTTGGAAGGTACAGACAACGATGTTATCCAGCAGATACAGCGTAAGATCAGAAAATGCTTCCACATTTTGTTCGTTGTCTCGTTCTTTTAGCATATCTGAGGACTCCTTTCTGCATAGGTATGCAGAGAAATTTAAAAGTACTATATTTTCATAAATGTAGATTATAAATGGTGGTAGTGTCATGTTTTGGAAATGATTGTCACTTGCAAATTGCAGATGAAAGTCCAACAAGGCTTATTGCCAAAGTGTTGTTGAAATGAGCAAATTCTGTGAAATGGTTCCTTGGAACAACAGAAAACCTGGTTTCTGGTGCTTTTGATGCCCAATAATCCGTCTACACCAGCTCCTCATAAGAATATCGCACTTCCTGGACTGACTTCACTGAACACTTAAAACCATATAGTATGTTTCCTGACATGCAGCTTCTTGTAAAAAATAATGACTCTGTTGTCTCAAAGCACAAAGGAGAAACTTTGTTACAGCGCTGCATAATCTTTATTTAAGGGAAAGATAATAGATGAAAGTCTGACACGGTTCAAGCCCATCCACAAGCCCACTATTCTCGCTACACAAATCACACACTTCTTGGTACTGAACGTTGGCAATGGATACAAATCATGAACTGCAGAACCAAATTTTATATGGTACATTTAATAGAGGGTGCACTATTGGCGCTCCTTACAGGCTAAACAATATGTCAAATGTTTAGCCAGTCTGACGCTGACTAACACAATGAACAGTGTAGGATCAGAGCAGCAGAACACTGAGGAGCTGCAGGCACAGAGATATTTGATATATATAATTTGGAACACTGGGAAGCTGGATGATGAGGGTGTGGATCAGGTTAACCTTTTTTGTTGAGTTAAAACTCAGAAAATGCATATATTTTGAGGGAAGAAGTAAAGGGCATGTCAAATTTAAAGAGCTGCTGTTAAAAAGTTAGAGCATTTGTGTATGTTGTACATTTTCTTTAAAGGTTATCAACCTGATTAACTCTACTGCCACTGTCAAGTTCTCTTATTTGTTTTACTAAAAGCTAAACTGGACTGAAATAAAGTAAATGAAGAAACTAAAAAGAGGAGAAGAAGACTGAGTTATCCTGTGCATGCTTTGAAGTCAACCAGGCAATTTTCAGGAAAGGAGCTGAACAACACCATGTAGAAATGGACTGTACTTATAAAGCACCTCAAAGCGTTTTACACAACACATTCACCTCATTCATCCACTGATGGCATAGGCTGCCATGCAATGCGCCAACTGCACATCAAAAAGGAACTAATAGTTCACACACACATTCACACACTGGTGGCACAGCCTTCAGGATCAATTTGGGGTTCAGTATCTTGCCCAAGGACACTTTGACATGCAGACTGGATTAGTGGACGACCTGCTCTACCTCCTGAGCCACAGCCGCCTACTTTAGATTGTTAAAGCTCAGTTGAAGTCCCTCACTCAGTCTGAGTGTGTGCCCAAGCCAAGTCCGGCCTGTCCCGCCTTCCAGTGTCTCCGCTATGCACCAGCTCGCTCCGTAGCTCCAGGGCACTACTACTAACCACAGAGGAGCAAGAGTAGAGATACTAAATATACCCCCAGTGACTCTTGGGTAATCAGAGTCTTCTGTCGCCCAGAGAAGTCTCTGTCTAATTGCACTCTGATTAGACGAGCTGCCAAGAGTCTCAGTGAAAGGCGTGGAGGGAGCCTCCCTCATGTGCTGTACATTGTGACATTGTCACTACGAAGACACAAAATAGAGCAGTTAAGGTAAAGTCAAACAAAAATATACTAATTGCTGACCTCTGAAACATTACGGTTCACTATTTCCTGCAGACTACGATGTTTGTATAATTCCAGATTTCTACGTCTTTAGTTCTCTTTTGAATCACAGGGGAGATGGGTTCTTTTGTAAAGCTGCAAAAATCTCTACTTTTTGTAATCTAACAACTTTAGCTACTGTGCGAGCTTCCTTACAAGCATAACAATTAGCCTTGCATTTACACCACCTTTCATTCTGCCAGAGTCTGGGGAAAGAAGAGGCGCTGCACAGCAGCCCGTGCATTTAAAAAAAGATCAAATGAAAGTGAATTTATTAAAGACAGATATAAATATGATTCTCTTCCCCAATCTCCCTCCCTCCCGCTCCAACTTAGAGGATTCTCTGCTAATTAGAAATGTGTTAAAATCACAAAGGACGAAGAAAGGAGATCATACGGTATTAATGAACAGAGTCAGAGGGATATCATCCAATCTCCATCTCTATCTCCATCTCATCTCTCCCTCTGCACACACACTCCCCCTCTCCTTTTATCTGCCTTTGTTTCCTCCTCTTCTCAATTCCCTTGCAAACTTTGTTTCTCTTTCTTCCTTCCCCTTTTGTCTTTTAGCCCATGCCTCCCTCTGCCTTTTTTCTCCTACAAATTCCTTGATTATTTAGTTTTTATCTCCAATTCCCCCTATCTATTTCTCTTTTTTTCCCTCTCTCTCCACTCCCCCGTCCTTCGGCAGTGCCAGCGCTCCATTAGGCAGCTGTGTTCTGGTTGGCATGGTTGGAGGCCTGGCACTGTGCCATGCTCGGAGTGTCTCAGCAGCCCTCGCCCATCCGTCTGCCCACCCAGCCCCTTGGTCCTTAATTAATGAAAGCTCTGTTGTTTTTGTTTACTGGCCTGTTATATTCTAATCCAGCGAGCCCGGCTTGTGCGTGCCCGTCCTTCCTCGATGTTACCCTCTCATCTGATTAGTATGATCTCAACAATCGTGACCCAAAGGTATGTTAACTGTGCATTCTCAGCCTTTCTCCTCCTAATGTCTCTAGCACTTGTACAGAATCAGTTCACCCAAAGAAAAATAAAAAAGAATATTTCTTCACTCACCTCTCTACTATCTAGCACCTCGATTTTGAGACTCTTTCTCTAAAGGTGGGGAATGGAATTCTGTTTGTGAAAAAATCTGAGTAGCATCTCTTTCTAGACACAATGTTCCTAAAACACATAGAGAAGAATTCCAATTTCATTTTCAAAGGGACTATTTCTTTAGTAGAAAGAAGTTCCATTGAAAAATTTTCACAGTGAGGTCTATCCAGAGTAGCTGGGACAGGTGACTGACAGTTTGAGCAATTCTAAGGTATGGATGGGCAGAAACTCTCCTAGTTGAATCAGAGCATGAGGAACTGCGTATGAAAATATCTGGTTCTGTGTTTAAAAGTCTAAGGTAAGCCCAAATTATACTTTTCACATTCCCATGAACACCAGGGTCGATGGGATATACATTTCATCATCTTCCCATGATCCATTCATCCATCCATCGTCAACCGCTTATCCTGCGTACAGGATCACGGGGGGCTGGAGCCAATCCCAGTTTACATCGGGCAGAATCTGGACAGAATCTTCCCATGATTGTAGGTGCAAATCATCAAATCGAATTTTTGACCATAGCTATTTAATGGTGTATTACAGTAAGTAAACATCCAATCACAGAACTTAAAATTCTGTTGTATATGCAGCTATGAATTACACTTTGTAGAAACTTTAAATAACAGTCAGAAATTTAAATCAGTTCATGTTAGGATTCTGGGTCAATTCTGGATTAATACTAATATTCATTTATACAATTATGCCACCGTGTTTTGTTCCAAAGTAGAACAAAAAACGCAGTTTTTAATTTGTCATAGCTTTGATTCACATCTTTGACTGGGTTTTTTTAAGGAAGAAGCAGTGGTTAAAGCCACTTCTCAGAGACAGATCTCTCTAAACTTGGACAAATAAATCTGAATTTATTCATATGTGACTTTAAAACAGGTTTGCTTAATTCAGCTGACCTGTTTAAACACAGGAAAATAATTTCCATGATTTGTTAAGCCTAAAACCTTCTTAGCTGGGCTTAATTAGAGATGATTAATCACTAATGTGATGTGGTAGCACCTCCAGCCTCCCACCTCACCTGCATGCTTGTATTACTGTTTGACTTGGCAGTGTGTACGGAAGGTAAAACAGATACAAATTTTTCATTTAGACAACACATTTTTTCTTTGTAAGAGACAAAATGATGAAACCTACACCCATAGACATTAAAACTACCAAATAAAACTCCTGTTAAAGAAGAAACCTGCATCATAGAACATGACTGGATGATGGCAGTGTTATAATAAATATGTAAGTGTAACACTAATCGTCACATGCCAAAATTCTCTGCCATTACCTAATGTCACAGATTAAGCTGCATTCAGTGTAAATGTAAATAGTCATTAACGACAAAGCTTTAAAAGACACCCGACTCTCCTCTTTCTGTCAGCCAGAGCTCTGCCATGCTTGATCTAACCTTTCCTGTCACCATGAATTATGGGAAAGAGTTGAGCAGAGGGATAGGACGGCTCTCTCAACAGGAGGGATGAAAGAGGAAGGTGGAGAGAGAGAAAGAGACAGAGTTGGAGGGGAATGAAGGGAGACAGTCAGATCACAAACGAGAGCAGAGGAAGAGAAACTGCTCAGAGAAAGGGAGTGTGAAGAGAAGGGAAAAGAGAGAAAAGCTACAGGAGATCAAACGGCTATCATAAAAAGCAAAGAGATGAACTTTCTTTGTCTGTCAATTACAGGGCTAATTTCTCTCTGGTTGGGCTCCGTAGTGCCAGAGACAGGAGGCATTAAAGTGGAGCTCAGAGGGATAATAAGGGGCTCTGGGACCATTCTTCTGCCTCGTTCCCTATCCAAACATTAGTATTACAAAGGCACTACATAGCCTAAACAACATGGAGGGTCTACAAAGTGCGTCCCAGGGTGTCTTTTATGCTATGTCCCTAAAATCGATGCAGATTAGAACACAGACCTCAAGCCAGACCATTTGATGAAGATTAACTCCTGGGAATCCCCATATGGGAAGCTTCCTGCTGTTGTGTTGGTTTCTTCAGGAACTATAAGAATACTGTTTTCTCATTTAATTATAAATTTATAGATCAGAAGAACAGAAAATTGTTATTTTGTCACTATTTTCTTTGCCATTTTTCTTATGTTGCCATTCTGCATGAACATATTGATGGAATTACCTAACTAAACTATCCTAACTAAGCATGCATTGAACATTTGTGTTACATTTTTTTTCTGTCCACATGCTAAGGCTTTTTGTTTTAGAAAGAAACACCCAAGAGAAAGGGGCACATTCCTTCTATTAGCTTAGATGCAAGTTTGAATTGTTCAATGCAAAAAAGAGAGCGCACATCTCAAAACGACCACTTGAGTACACTGGAGTAGGCGGGATCTCAGATTTAATTGGATAGTGGTTGTAAAATGAAATGCAGTGTAAATAAGGTAAATAGAGTCGCAAAGTTCCTCCATCCACGTCAAACACAGCATTTTATAAAATAAGAAAATGAAAGAAATTGACGTGAAGTAGTTTTTGGGACTGTGAACTTAGTTCTAATTTGTGAACTATACCCATTAGCTAGTTTATTTTTATCTGTGTGAGTTTTTGGCTAACAGACATTTACATTACATTTACTTTTATCCAAAGGGACTTACATTTGAGGAACAACACACAAGCATCAACAGAGCATCAAATACAGATCTACAGCTGACAATACATACTAGTAAGAGCAGCAATAACTCCTAAAGAGCTCATAGTACATATCACATCAATGGGGTAAATACCTAGAGAAGGAAGTAAGAGTTAACAAAAAGTGCAATCAATACAAGATAATTGTAGAGGATAGATGAAGAAGAGCACAGGAAGTGCATGTTAGAGGTTAGGAGATGTTATAAGAGGAAGTGTTCTCGGAAGAGATGAGTTTTCAAGAGCTTCTTGAAGTTAGAGAGGGACGCCCCTGCTCTGAGTAATGGAGTGACAAGTCCTTTTGGGCTGATCAAAAACCAGACGCGCTGCGTTATGAACCATTTATAAGGGTTTCACCGCACAAGCTGGAAGACTTGCTTGGAGGGCATTGCAGTAGTCGAGGCGAGAGATAACCATGGCCTGTACCAGAAGCTGGGTGGCATACTGAGTGAGGTAGCGCCTGATTTTCCTTATGTTGTATAGAGCAAAGCGGCATGACCGAGAGACAGCAGCAACATGGTCTGAAATGAAGGCCTCTCATACTGTATGTACCAACAAGTCCTCCAAATGAATATACAATATTAAATACATTGTTGGTCCATGTCCTCCTGAACAACACATAAAAGTGTTTTCTGATGCCCCATGAGCAGGACAATATCAATTTTCTGTGCCTTTCAAACTGTTCCAAGTCACTGTTGGTAAACAAACATGTTTCATGATATGACAACAGTATGATTAAGGTTTGATTAAGTTTTCAAATAAATACTAATAATAAAAGTACTAAAAATAAAATAGTAAAGGGTAACATCAGTATTTTTAACCTGGACGGTATATATGTTGCTAGTGTGTTTGTTTTGTTTTTTTCATGTAACTACTTGTGAATTTGGTCCAGTAGTGAGTGAGTGTGCTGGATGAAACAGGGTTTCAATGTAATCTTTCCACTAATGCTAAAAACACAATAGCAATACAATATAAACACTAGGGCTATAACGGTTATGAAACTAGGACCAAAACCGCATCACAAACATCCAAGGTCTCGAGGGTTGTTAGCGGGTATATCACTATTTCTAGCAGGTTATTTCTTATTTCACAATTTTAGTTTTTACTCAATACTTCTGATAGCTGCTCCCAATGTTTTTCTGCAGACTCACACACACTCCACTTCTTACTGCTTGTTTTACTTTTAAGAGATTATTAAAGTGATCAAAGAATTTGGACTTTGACATAACTGGGGAAACATACTGGATTTTTAAAGCAATGCCTGGAGATCAGAGAGCGTCATTATGTGTACCTGACTACTGGGTAAAATGTTGAACCCAACTGTGACATTTTGTGTTTCTAAAATTTAAAGTTTAAGCCGCAGAAACATATTTTAACAGAGAAAAATGAGAAGAAACTACTAGGGATCAAAATGAAAGATCTTAGACTCTCACTACAATCTGAATACCCCCATTGTCAGAACATGTGACTGACTCACCTGGAGATTTGAACCTTGCACCGTGAGAGGTCCAGAACAAGAGATTTACTGACTGGGCTACTGGTGAAAGGCTGTTTCTATAAAACTTCTCACAACTTGAGGTAGTGTAGTCACATGTGGTGGAACCGGATAGTTTTGTCAGTTCAAACTTAAAACGCTTACAACTGTCAAGATGTTGGTTAGAAAAGTCTGAAAAAAATCCTGCATCATTAGGCGGAAATGGGCCTAAAAGTGGCCTATACCATTAGATACAGCTTGATCCCCTGAATGCGTGAATATAAGGTTATTGAATAATGTGCATTCCTATGTGGGAGTTTCAAGGCTAAATGCGTAAAAAAGCTGTAGAAGCGCCACCCTAGAGGTAGACGTGTGCAGATATTTGCATGTGAGTTACGTACCCTGTGAGTTTCGCGTATGAGTTTTATGCATTCTCTGCACGCGTGGGTTCGAATCCCATCCTCGTCGCAGGATAGTTTACTTTAGTCTGCCATGTCCTTTGGAACAAGGAGGTCAGTTTGTCCACAGAAACGTTCTCGTCGGTACACTGCCCCATGCACTGAGTACAAGCTCAAGTCTTCGCACATTCCGTTGAAGAAAACACCTGTACTGCAGATAGATTCCGCTATCTCTCGCAAGCTAAGGTTGCCACTTTCCACCTGTGCATAGCATATCGCCACGTAAATTGCGTGATCGCAAATGGAAAAACCCCAAACTCTCCTGAAGAAAGCGGGCTACCTC
>JAPMOB010250440.1:0-49185 GCA_029875015.1 Lepomis gibbosus | reverse complement strand
TGCGACCTCTGACATGTATAGCAATTGTAAGTCGCTTTGGATAAAAGCGTCAGCTAAATGAATAAATGTAAATGTAAAATCAAGGGCAACTAGACTTTAACCAATCTTTAACCAAGTCCAGATCAAACACGATTCAAGATTATCTGACTGCAATGCCGATTTACCCATTCAGAAATTTTCTGAAAGATATTTTAGTAAAATATTTACCGGAATTTTGTGAGGCTGCCATTTCCTGAAAACTTAATAACTGAATAGGGCTGACCCTGAATAATTTTCAATTCAATTTTATTTATATAGCGCCAAATCCCAACAACAGTTATCTCACTGCGCTTTTCATAAGTCATAGTCGAAGATTCGATGCTTCGATGGGTGGAGCCTGATTCGACTGTCAATCTCACAGTCAAAGCTTCAGGCCATTTTGGCGATATGGGGGTGCTCAACGCCTGATTTTACTTGGAACTACAAGTTTTCTCCCAATAACTTAATATACAGCCTATTACAATATAGATTTCTGCTACTTGCAACTTGCATGCAGTTGTCAGCAGCATGCACGTCAGAGGCATTTTGGTCTGTGCATGTTAAGAACACTTGCAGGAAATTGAAAATGAACTGAGAGGTTTCAGATTAATACGCATTTGCAAATTAGTTTGGTGATGCCAGGCTAATCAAGACATATACAGTAGGAGTTTCGCATGGCAGAACATTGGCTCAAGACTGGATGTTTCCAGCAATATTACATATAGTTTTAACCCCTTGAAGCCTTAATTTTTTTAAAATACAAATATAAAAAAATAATAATTTTGTGTTTTCATTCTTTCAAGCTGTTAAATTAAGTGAAGCGACAACAGGCATAAACCAGAAACCAGGGCCTGCAAAAGGTTCCTATGTACGTATCCAATATGCAACAACAGGCATTGGGGGAATCCATGTGCTATCTTGACTTGCAGTCTGCAAGGTGTGATGCGAATTTGCGACAATCGGCATCAAGGGGTTAATGGCAGACAGGGATACAGATTCAGAAGCTGAAGCCATGGTTACCACGCAGAGAGTGCCTGGCATTTACTTGCCTGCCTTTTCACATGAGGAGCGCAGTGAGACCTTACAGATCCAAGCGGGTATGCAGGCGGAGTGTCGCTTACCATCTGAAAAGACTTTAATGTGTTGCTTTTAAGTAGCTGGGAAGATGATAAAAGCATGAAGAAATGCAGAAAATGGTATTCAAATCTTTTTTCCTGTGGAGGATGACCTCGAGAAACCCTGCTTTATTGTTTATTGACATTTAATGTTGTCTTGATTCAATGGGGGTTTTGAAAGTAAATGACACGGCAAACAAAGAGTGAAAAAGTAAGACAGAATATAAAAAGAATGGGGGGAGGACAAAGAGAACGACAGCATGACAAATTGTTTTCCTCTTGGCTACCCTCTCAGGCTATACATTTTGGACCAATCCTCTCACTTTCTCTTACTTCCTCCTCCTCAAATGTTTGACGTGATCATTAAAAATACCATCAAAGTTGTTTGCAAGGCATAGCAGATAGAGATGTAATGTCTGATATAGTCTGACATTAGAGTCTTATTCACTCTTTAAAGCCGATGTTCATGGGATTTATTATAGTAAGATGTAGGTTATATGACCAAAGGTGCTTTTTAAAAGTAGTAATTGCTGTATAATTAGCTCTGTCAGTGACTACATAACTTTAGTTAACTTCACACTGAGTTTAAAAAGCAACAAGCATTGATTTGCGTGTAAAGAAAAACAAAATCAGGCTACATTGTGGCATGAAATGCAGTGAAGGGCGTCATAAAGCAAGACTGGAAAGTCAATTCTCTGCAGGTCTGACAATTTCACACTAAAATCCACTAAATACGACAATGTAGGAAGACAATAACGATACCAAACTATTCCATTCACCACAAATGAATGCTATTCTTATCACCTTGACGCCGATTGTAGCGAATTCGCATCACACCTCTTCCTCGCAGACTGCAAGGCAAGATAGCACATGGATTCCCCCAGTGCCTGTTGGTGCATATTGGATACGTACCTAGGAACCTTTTGCAGGCCCTGGTTTCTACTTTATGCCTGTTGTCGCTAATTTCCATCAAACCTACATCATACCTGAATTTATTTATTTTCTATGTTCTATAGACAAATTAACAACCTTCACTTAATTTAACATCAACTTGAAAGAATGAAAACACAACATTATTATTTTTTATTTTTTTATTGTAAAAAAATTCAGGTGTAAAGGGGTTATTGTCTTTTTCAAATTTTAAGGCACAATGCTTTTGCAGCTGCAAGCTGTCATTGTTGTGATCCATGCAACAAACAGCAAATTGTAGAAATTAACTACAAAAATCTTGGTGGACAAAAGTAATCCATTAAGTTTGTGCATGCAGTTTAGTAGACCAAAAAACATGGGACATAACTTGAAATATGACACGAGGTTAACAAAGAGGTTTGTGGTCACTTGACAGGTAGCTGTTTGGAGGCATGGCAGAAGTCTTATATAAGGGCTTGTATAAGGGCTTTTTAAAGACATGATTTAGATCATTTTCATGTTTGTATCAAGGACTCTTTATTTGTTTACTTGAAAAGAAAAGTTGAGCGGTAGATGTGTTTCATAATGAAAAAATAACTACATAAATCTAATTCTAATAAAATTTCTCTCAATTTTATCAGGGTTATTAATAATCAACATATTGTGATTATCTCATATTGGTTTAAGTAATTGGAGTCATTACACTATAACCTTTTTATTTGTTATTTTTAAATATTCTGGTTATACATATATGACCATGTGTTGTTGGAAGACACCAAAGGGAAACAAAAT
This sequence comes from Lepomis gibbosus, assembly GCA_029875015.1. NCBI lineage: Eukaryota > Metazoa > Chordata > Actinopteri > Centrarchiformes > Centrarchidae > Lepomis > Lepomis gibbosus. The sequence continues at coordinate 46,351 of JAPMOB010250440.1, read as the reverse complement.
ATTTCTTATTTCAGCTAATGACCAAAAATGGAAAGCTACCTTTGTGAAATGGTAAGATTTTACATGTATATTGCATGCACATAGAACACATTTTAGTTTTTACCTATTTTTAAATTTACCTTTAATATAGCAATATCTAGAGGAACTAACAGAATATTGGTAATGCAAATTTTAAAATCAACAATGTGCTAATATAGCAAGAAATACAAACATCAGAGGGGTTTTAAAGGGTTAAAAACATTGATACACAATAACACAAACAAACAAATGATCGATTCAGCGGTAGACTAGAGAGGCAGCCTGTTCTCATGGCCTAAATAACGTAAATACTGACACTTTCACAAAGGGTGATGAAGCGTAGTCATTTGAAGCAAAAGGTACCTTTCAGCGTCTGTACGAGACGCCTCAGGTGCATCTCATATGACCAGAAGCGTTACCAGCTAGCGAGCTACGTTTGTGTTAAAGGCATTGACAGCCCTCTGAAGACCCTTACCATAACCTTCACGGTGTGGGGGGGGCCTAAATTTATGTCAGTGATTGTATGCATATCGCCCGGCTAACCCTCCCTGTTAGCACCTCGGCCGTGAAGCCGATGTGCGCAGCTGCGCGTAGCTGTTGTTGCGCACTAGCAACTGCGACATTTCACACGAACACTAAAGGGTACCTTTTGCATCTTCGCTTTTTCAAGCTGTCTGAAGATGTCAGTAATTGATGCACTGAGATGAGAATGTGTTGAAAATATATAAGGCGGCCGCTTTTCTTTGTTTAAAAAAGGTCTTTCTCTGTAGGGATCCTATTGTCGGACACTTTTAATATTACAAGTTTTATTATTTATTTAAGCCTGTCAGTGGAAAAAATAAACACTTTAGTAGACGGACTTTGATGGGGCGTTTGACAGCAGCATGCTCGTTCCATACTGGACCAATTTTTAAAAAAAAATTTTGTTTTGTCAATACTTACTCAGATACAAAAACATGGGTGAAATGGTCCAGGTTGAACAGTACTAGGTTACCCTTTAATGTCTGTTTTTTCTGACCATACTTTTATCTGTTTTGTTTTTTTTCAGTTCATGAAGAGGAAGAGGCCAGCAGATGAAAGGTGAGAGCAAAGGAATGTATGAGTGATTTATTTTCCTTTTATTGCCAGATTTCACCTTGAAAGTGCACTTGGACTGTCATTGAACATGGCCTCACATCTTTTGAAACCTCATATGTCATCTCTAACTGAAGACAAAGAGGCTGTGGGAAAGGTTGGACGGATTATTTTTCTAAATGGACTCCCTAGAAAATCACTTTTGATAGGGAGAGTTTCTCCAAAAACCCAGGTTAATAGTGCCACAACACAGCCGTGAAAAAAACAGCCCTCCCTGGAGGATTTTATTGTTTCAGTTCCTATCTCCAGCAACATAGTCTGAATCTAAAGCAATCAGTGAAGTGTAATCAAAACCTGTCTATTATGAATTGAGTAAACTTTGACAGGTCTGCTTGATCATGTTCCTCACTAATGTACATTTCCGACATACAACACCAGTATTTGCTCTAAGGGTCACAGTGTTTGGGTGGTCAAACACTGACTTTCTATCAGTGAAAGATCGGTATGGAACATGATACAAAAAGAAATATTGGCAGAAAACATTTTTTCCCACAAGATTGTCTCTTTGATGGTCTGATGTTCTTGAGTAAAAAAGTGACTGATAGGGTATATGTATGTTTTTTAATGAAATCACTTAATAATTAAATTTTTACTGCCTTATTATCAATAAGCTCTAACCTCACTTAAAAATAAAGCATGTGTCTGTTTTCTCTGTTGCTTGAAAGAGACACAATTCTCCTTTTAATGTGAAGGCACCGAGCCAGGATGTAGACCTGTGCGTGCTGCCGCGCCGCTGTTGACTACAGCAACAACAAAATGCAGATCACTAAAACCATAAAACAACCGGCTCCCAGCAGAACACAAACTCCAACACAAACTCCACATAAGGATACAAAACAACAATTAAGTTCTATTTCATATAGTCTTCACCCTCTAAGGCTATTGCTAGTGGGTTCATCCTTCGCCCACATGCACAGCACTGACGAGCTTTGTCAATGCCCACCTGCTGTGTTTTCCTCAACCACGGACTTAGCTTGTGTATAACAAGCTGTGTGACCTGGCATTCAGCTCCCATATATTCTTCAACCCCGGCAGTTGCCGGCTGTGGTCTCGCGTGTAATCACGGCTTCAGCCACACATTCCCTCTGCCTGCATCCAGGCGTGTGACAGCGGTATCATGTGTGTTCTGCACACATTACGCACGGCAGGCGACAGTGACTTTGAGGGGGGAATGTGTTTTTTTGTAAACTACATGTCATTAGTGTTGCACAAAACACTTTAGCACAGACCGACCACTGTTTGCTTCGTAATGTTCAATTTAGATTTTTGTGGTTTTACTCAGATACACAGCTTCTCCACCTCTCAGTTGCAGTAACTTAATGTACAATATTAAATACAATTTACGGGCGGCACGGTGGTGCAGTGGTTAGCACTTTCGCCTCACAGCAAGAAGGTCGTGGGTTCAAAATCAGGTTGCCCCGGCCTTTCTGTGTGGAGTTTGCATGTTCTCCCTGTGTCTGCGTGGGTTCTCTCCGGGTGCTCCGGCTTCCTACCACCGTCCAAAGACATGCAGGCTAGGATAATTGGTGTCTAAATTGTCCTTAGGTGGGAGTGTGAGTGGTTGTCTATCTGTGTGGCCCTGCGATGGACTGGCGACCTGTCCAGGGTGTACCCTGCCTTTCGCCCTATGCCAGCTGGGATAGGCTCCAGCCCCCCCGCGACCCTGTACGCAGGATAAGCGGAGGATAAACAACAGAAGAGAACTGTCAAAAAGTGTGACAACAATCTCATTATAATATTCACTCTAGCTCACTAACCATTTCATTATCATCCAATGCATTTAGCTGTGTTGATGTTGCTCAGCCTACAGTGAAACACAAATAGTAACATCACTGGAAACAAAACCACTTGGTTAGGTTTAGTAAAAGATTGTTTAGGTTAACATAAGTACATTACAGAAGTCACCACATGTAAGTAATTTAAGTCATTTTGACATAAGTCACCTACAAAATGTTATTTAACATGTCATATTTGTCTTTCTTGCACATGGGTCTCAAACCCTAGTGAAAGTCCGTAGTTTACTTGACACATCCATATACACCACCGCCTCCTTATATAGACTTTATACTACATATATGACTTTCCTGGGACAGAGAAAGCACTGTCTGGTATGTCAAAAGAAAAAACAGCCCTGTTACTCCTAACCACTGTTTAAAAAATGTTTGGTTTAACATTCCAGGATCCATATTGGCTGGTGTATTCTTTCTCTTTACCCCGAATAATTAGCCAGGCATGGACATTGTGACTTCATGTCCAGATATTTCCAGCTCATCTGCATCAGCGTCAGTGGTAAACGGGCTTTTATTTTTTACCCATGGTTAGCAATAATACAGGAAATCCATATTAATAGAGCCATAGATGTCCAGTTCTCTCCCCACACATACCTCATTAGTCCATAATGCAATACAGCCACAAAACAGGATGCTATAGCTAATGCTATCACCATTGCTGTCCTGCTATAATAAATAAATGTTATTGCTATTAGGCATTTGCTCTAATTACTTATGCTGTTTGCAACCTACATGGTAAGGTGAGGTTAGGTTTATGCAGCTAAAATTACTTGGATAAGGTGACGAGATGGTGAACTGGAAATGGTAGGTTCAACACTTCAGATAGAAATAAGGCGGGAATGTAATAAATAAAAACTCTCCCTCTAACCAGAGATTGTTGGTTAAATTATAACCAACAAACCCTAAAAGCAACCTTCAGCTATGGTACGCTGTCTCAGCAAATTTGGACATCTGACAGCCAGCACTGTGGCATTTGCATCATGTCAACACTGGTGATTCTGCTTGTATTTACTCATAGTATTTGACAACCACTCCTTTAAACAAGCATAAGTAATAATCAAGCATCACTTTATTTTTCTTTTGTGTGATATTGTTTCTCAAACACAAACAACAGCAGGCCTCTATTGCACTTTGGCCAAAGGAATTGAAACTTTTTTAATCATGGTGAGCTTCTTTGCTGAGGAAAACCAGTTTGGAAAATAGTGGTAGCTTTATGATGGTGGATACAATAACATGAACACCTGTGCAGTTTAAAATAATCTAATTTCCTGTCCCATGCTAATCTAATGCAATTGCCCTGTAATAAATATTGGTGTTGCAACAATGGAGTATTATAGTACATTTAATAAAGACAAAAAAATGAGTAAATAGAAGAAAACAGAATAGAGGAATTACTAAATAAATATGAAGCGAGAAAACATATGAGAGATCAAGAAGTGAAAAGAATCATGGAGAGGCATAAAATTAAAAGGATTAAAAAGGACAAAAGAAGAAGAAAAAGATTAAGGATAAGTGAGATGTAAAGAGAGGGGATGGAGAGGGAGGATGAAAATGGAAGATAATTAAGAAATACTGCAAGGTCCATCAGTAGACATGTCTGGAAAAAAACTAAATAAACATTAAAAACATTAACATAAAAATAAACATAATTTTGTAATTGAAAATACTGTCAAAAATTCTGTTTTTAAGATACAAGTCTGAAATTGATCACAGTTGGCCAAATTTAATAAAGGTTTGTACGAGTAAACATGTGCAAACTTAATATCACCAAACTTGATTAACTAACGGTGTGCACGCATAATAATAATAATAATAATAATAATAATAATAATAATAATAATAATAATAATAATAATCAGTAATCATGTCTTTCAAAATTGCAAAATATCACCTGTTGTTTATTTACTACTTTTGCCTTAATGAATATGCAATTAAGGTCATTTCAGTTTTATTGTGCAAAGTAATGGGAGGGTAACATGCAAATACTTTTATTTACTAAATGCAAGCCGAAAAACTATTTTGTGTGAGTGCAACAGCATCTGTATTTAATGTTTGAAAGGGAGGTGCAAACCACCAAGTGTTGCATAGAGATGGCAGCTGTTATCGATGCAAGGAGACACAGCCATAATGAAAGAAGACATAGAGGTAATTAACAATATTAGATATTATTCTATATCCAATATATTGAAATAAAATTCTTCAAAAAAATTCATCCAGCCAGAGGGAACGATTACTAACTGTTCACAGCATGCCGGTCGTAATAGCAACACAACCCATTGTAGGTATCGGGAAGGGAATGGGATGTTGGGGCGTACAGGGCCAGGGACAGGAGATCACGACCGGGCATGCTGTGGGCGATCTCTCCAGAATACCAGAATACAGTATGCTGAAATACAGAATTCAAGCTTCTATTTCGTATAGGCTGTGTCCTCAAGGCCATCGCTAATGATTTTACCCCCCTGCGTGCGTCTGTTAAATTTTGTTTACGTGAACCAACAACATGGGCCTCTCCTACGTCGGCACCTTGTATATATATACAACGGTAAGATCCAGCCATTGGCTCTCGTTTTTCTTCAGCACTAAGTTGTCTAAGAGCAAAATTCTAAAGAGCAGATGATACAAAAAGAAAACAAAAAAATGTCTGCTAGCAAGCTTATCGGCCCAGGGCGAAGCACTGCTCCTTTCATACAGGTGTGCGGCGTCTGCCACACGGGCTACATCATGCCTGGGGATGTCCATCCCTGCTGCGAGGTGTGCTCACAATGCCCGTTCTGCGCTCTCATCAACCCCTATGAGTAGCAGCATTGGGCAGATAATTTCACCATTCAGAAGGAGGGGGTGTGGAAGCCCACCCACTCCTTGGGCGAAGCCCTCAGCCTGTTGTAGCCAGAAGAGCCGGAGTCGTACAGCTCCTCCTCTTCCATTCATGGCTCCCCGTTTTCCCTGACCCCAGTGATCGCCAACCTCAGTGATTGCCGACCTCGAGGGAGGGGATCCCGACCCTGAGGTAGCCTTCTCCACTGGTGTCCTCGTCCTTAGCCAGCTGGCTAGGCAACACCTTGTCTGGCTGTGCTTCCCTCCCATCTGGCGGTTCTAGGAAGGTGCCGCCTTGGACCCGACACTGTTCCTGTTTCCATGGACCTCTGTTTCTATGGAGCTCAACGGCTGACTCCCAGGGTCCCGGGGGTTGCCTGCGCATGGTCAAACCCTCTGGCACAACCACGGTACCCCTCCAAACACCGTTACGAGCCCACAAACGCGGTCCTCCCACTTTATGTGGACCCCCTGACAGTGGCGTCTTTCCCCGTTCCCCTCCCTTCTCTGGGAGAGCGGCACTGCAGTGGACCCACGAGCACCACATTGCCTCGCATGGCCCTCTCCATTGCACAGCGGAGGCCGCTCCCGTTTTGGCTAGCGTTGGGGCACTCCCCTTTGCACCGAGGGAGAGCAGCTCACCTAGCTGTCAAGCTGACTCACACATACTCGCCGCGCAGTGTGGTGCTTCCCCCTGCCTGACGAAGCATGTAGGTTCCCAGCCTCCCCTGTGGCTGACGCACCAGCCCTTTTGGGGCCGGCCCCCCATGGGTTGCAAGTGGTTTTCCTCCACCTGCGACGGGGGCAGCAGAGTGGCTACACCTTATGGCCACCAGGGCACCTCATCAGCAGGTCCAACCACTCTCAGAGCGCCGCTCCGAGTGGATGGAGGCCGTGGACGCTCTGACAGAGATGCTCCGCCAACGGTGGTCCAACACTTCACCCCTCTGCTGCGGAACCAGTGCTGGTCTGCACCAACAACATGGTTGCAGTAGCCTACATAAACCACCAGGGCATGGTGTGCTCAGCACAGCTGCTGAGCCTGGCCAGGCAGCTGCTGTTGTGGGCGCACACAGCTGCACATCCCTGGTGTGTTGAACAGAAGGGCGGACATCATGTCAAGGGGCTGCCCTGACAGGATGGTGTTCGCTGATGAAGCGTTTCCTCAAAGGGTTGTGGAGGCACAGTTCAGTGTCACGGCCTGCCGCTCCACAGTGGGATTTGGAGCTAGTTTTACGCGCCCTGACCAAAGCCTCTTTTGAGCCCTTGAAGACAGGCTTATTATGTTGGCTCCGGGCAAGGGGGTCTGTGCTTGGTGGTATCGTATGGGCAAGTGAGGCCTTGACTCATACTGCTTCGCCCCTAAACCCAATAGCGATGGCCTTAGAGGCCGAAGTCTATACAAAAAAGAACGTCAGGCTATATAATATATAATAGTTACATATTGTAACTCCAGAGTCTGTGAGATTAGTCAAAGCCCTCTAAGTGGGCCTCACTGGGCCTCGGTTCTCAGTGCTGAAGAAAAGACACTGTGGGAGCTGATGGCTGGGTCTCACTTTTGTATACAAGGTGTGGACGTAGGAGAGGCCCACGCTGTGGGTGGGCCTAGACTAAATTTATCAGTGCCATGCAGGCATGCGTAGTGGGCAAACCCAGTAGCGATGGCCTTAGAGGGTTTTGCCTATACTCCAAGAATCTGGAGTTACAATATGTAACCATTGATACTGCATCATTTCTGGTGTGCTGTCCCAAGTACTTAGTCCAATCTTAGGCAGGATTGGAAGGTACATAGGATTTCCACATACTCGGGACGCACTGAATAAAATGAACCAAGGTTTTTACGCAGTGGTTGCTTTCCCTTACTGACTTCCACGTCAGAAACCATTAAAACATGCAAAACTCTCATTTAAATACCGCCACCTCCATTGTGTTTGCACCTGTTGTCATCTACGCAACAATTATTATTTAATAATTTCTGATAAGTCAGAAAAACTGCCTGATATTTTGTGGAGGACAGTCTCAAGATGCAGTGTAGCACATATGGTGTCAATTGAGCACAAAATGGGGAGGAGAGGTTTAACTGAAGTGATGGACTTCATAATTCTTTTTAGCTCGAAGCATTTGAACATTTCTGCACAATTATGCCTGAATTTTAGTGAAAGTTACAAAGTAGCAGAATGTATAACTGATTTATTATGTATTTTGAAAGTTCAAAAGTGTCGACAGTTGCTGTAGCACCACCATCAGGAGTATTAGTCCACAATGCCTTTTGAGGGAGTTTGGCATAGGATTGGACCTATGTGCAAAACTGTGTTTATTTTCATGCATGGGAAGGCTGGTAGTTATAATAATAATAACAATATTGGCAAATACATTGGATAATAAAAAGAAATAAATGGACACGATAAAGAGAAGACCAGAAAGATGACAAGAAGTGTCAACAACGACTTTAGGGAGAGAAGAGAAGACACAAAGACAAACAATACAATGTAAGATAATGAAACAAGACAAAAGCAAAGTGAAATGAAGAGTAAGCAAATGCAATGAGAGAGCTGGAGATGGAGAGAAGGGAAAGCAGTGGAGCGTGGGTAATGTGTTGGCAGCAGCGAGAGAGGGAGAGAGAGCAGAAAGCTTGTAAATGTTGGATGAGAGAAGTATACATGGCACTGTGACTCACTGGAGCTGCCCCAGCACTTGTGAGGGCAAGTGCTTTACACTCTCTCTCTCTCTCTCTCTCTCATGCACACACACACACACACACAGACACATGTGTGTTATGTCACTATTGGGGACTTTACATAGACTGTCATTTCCTGGAGACTAACCCTAAATTTAACCTAACCTTAACCACGGAAACGCAAAACACTTAATGCTATTTCCTATTTGGGGACAAGGCTGTAGTAGAACTGGCAGGGGGACACACACATATACACACACACACACACACACAATCGCACACTGCAACATCGATCTGCAATCTTATTTCTCCCTTCCCTTATAGTTAAAGGTGTCAATTTGGAGAGGTATTCTCCAGCCCTGAGAAAATATGTCAAATAACAAAGTCAGAGCCCAAAGGATACTAACTGACAGTGCCCACGCAGCCACAGCCTGTTCACCCTGCTACCTTCTGGCAAGAGATATAGAAGTCTCTGCTGTCGGACCAGCAAACTGCAGAGCAGCCTCTTCCACCTTCAGCACTGCACAATGTAAAACAGTTTGTCTGTACATCATTTAAAACTTTTATTTATAATGTTTGCATGAAGGTAAATACAAACTTCATCTCATTATACAACCCTGTTGTAAAATGACTAATAAATGTACCTTGTAAATTGAAAATGAGTTGTCTGGACATGTGTGTCATATTGTGTTTTATTTTGCATTTGTTTTGAGAATAGTGAAAACAATTTGCTTTTATATAAAGTTCTACAAATGCACTCTTTCCACTTTGCAAACACAAACTAAGTATTCTATTTTCACATCACTGTTTCAAGACTTGCATACAAAATCTGCGCAACACTAAGTATTCAAGTGTCAAATCTGTGTTTGTGGATCACAGTGTATTTGTGGATCGCACTACATTTGTTATTTTGACACTGGTCTACTATGGAGAGTGTGCATATGATCCACAATGTGAGGTGTGTGCAGCAGTCTTTCACTTTCATAACTTTTACGGTGCAGGCTGCAGAATGGCTTTTACCAACAGAAAAAGAAAATCTGAGTGATTTCAATAGGGTACCCAGCATCGCTGGTACTGGGAGCCATGCTGTTATGCATGCGTGGCCCCCAGCCACCCTCTGGCTTGGACCCCTAACCATTCTAATTATCTATTAACTCCCTCCTGCTCTTTCATTCGTTTATACCTGCAGGATGTCTCTCATTTTTCAATGACTTACTCTGTGTGGAGTGCTTTGTCAGAGTGATTGTTATTTGGGACACTTTAACTGTGCACCTCATGATGAATATTTGGTATTGTACTGGTTGTGCCATCTTAGAAGAATAGAAAGGTGCTATATAACTATTGCTGGCTAAAGCCCATACATTGCAAGCAGGGCATTGCAGTCCTCTAGCCATTGCTGGCTAAGCTTGAAAGCTCCATCTCTTTGCAGATTATGCCATCTTTGTTTGATTAATCATGTCTGTTTCATTTCTGCTCGGTTAGTAAAAAAAAGGGGGTGGAGGTATTGGGTTGTGTTCTTTTTTTGGACTTTTTGGATTTATATGCCCCTTGATTACAACAAATCTCAAAGACTTTCTAGAAGTCAAAAAGTCTACCACTGACTATATTATTGTACACTTACAATATTGTAAGTGTGTGACCGGTGTAGCCTTGATCTGCTCTGTCACGGGGAAAATCACACCCAGAAAACAAAACAAGCAAACAATGGAGGTGATGAAAAAGGAGAATGTGAATTTTGCAGCTTCTTGTATTTTTCTTTCTAAAGATGATTTTTTCTGGATTTTTCTCTTTAGATAGGAACAGCTGAAGAGAGACAGGAAAGGGGGAGAGAGGGGGTGACATGCAGCAAAGGCACTGAACCTGGGCCGCTCCAGTAAGGCGTTAGGGTGCGCACGCTGCACCAGGTGAGCTACCAGGGGGCCAGACATATTATCGTATTTAACTGTTGTTACACATCTTTATATTTTTAACTGATTGAATGTAAAATGATGACTTTAATGTAATGATATTCCAATCCCATCTCACCTGTGCAATAACTGCGTATTTCAGTCTATAAAGACAGAAACATATTGATATACAGAGACGACAATACAAAGAGGAATACAACAGCTGCAATAACAATTCATCTTAGGTGAAGGTCCAGTATAATTTATAATGATGGATTATGATCATCAAGGCAGCGGTGTGTTTTTGATGAATTGTTTTCCAGGAGTTAAGTTAAACCTGCGGTAGAGCAGCCAGATCTGACAAAGGGTCAGTGTAAGAAATATCCACAACAGTAATGTCAAGGAGAAAAAAAGACTTTGAACCTTGAAGTGATATTCAACCTTAAATATTAATTTTCTGTGCCAAATATTAACCTCCTCTATGCTTGGAGGTACATAGCTGTAAACACTTTGTGTTTTCCTTCTTCTTTGGAGGCATGTGGATAGATTTAATTGATGGCGTTTACCATTCATTTCAAACGTGACCAGGGTGGGGGTGTTCTGTTCAGTGATTTAAATCGGCTGTAAAAATCATTGCCCTTTCACTAATTATTTCCCTGCACATGTTCTCTATGAGCGATAAACATTTTCAGCTGAGGGAAAGAGTTATAAATGCAAACTTGAGCCGTACAATAACAATGCCACAGAACGAAGTTGTGCAATTACAGTAGCACAAACTGTGTGTGCGTCGCATTGCCAAATATCACTTCGGATGATGGCTTTATGCTTGGTCCTGATTTGCTGCCCAGTGCGTTTTACACTTTGCAGCTAATAGAAAAGCCATTAGAAAAGGAGTCTGGTTTTTCTCACATTTATTTTAGATTTTGTTGTGCCAGTTAACGCAAAGAAAGAAGGCAAAATGTGTACAGAAACCCCACTACTCCTCTCTCCATCCGTCTGATCAATATGTTCAAAACACTCAATCTGCTGTTTCTGTCTCAGTCCACTCACATGACCCTGTTGAGCTTAAGAGTAGGGCCACGCATTGGTTCGACGCAGAGGCTGAGTGTTTGATAGTCAAAAGATATATTATACTACCTGCATCAATGTTGTAATCTAAGACTAACAGTTCTGACAGTTTCATACAACACATGTGAAATTGGGTTTTTGGTGAAGACAAGTTTTTTACTGTAGGTTATTTGGTATAAAAGCGAGTATTATTTTCTCACTGCCACCAACAGCTACCCATAAGACCAGTTTTGAGAAACACTGAATACACTGGAGGATGGATGTCAGTGATTTGTCTTAAATATTTTGATTTGACTTATTAATTATTATTGATGCAATAATTTGTACCAAATAAATAATGTCATTGTTTGACATTTCACGGTGTTGCACAATAACTCAATTCACCCAGCTATTGCCATAAAAATACACAAAACCACCAGACCATATCAACCATGTGTACAAATCAACATGTTAACGTTTGTATGAACATTAAAATACACAAGATAAACTATCCCCTTAAAGTGGAGCTCCAAATTTTACTCTTCACTTTAAGTCATGAAAAGTACTTTTCACTTTCGGCTTTTGCTGCTTTGATTTTTTTGTTTGTTTTTAATCCCCCTAATTTGAAATGGATGTAGGAGCCTTTTATTCTGTCTACTTATGGTTTAGGAGTTATTTTCTGCACATGTAAACGCGCAGTGTGACATGCCTCCTCCTTCTCTACTGTTTCTTGAACACAGCACGCCAGACAAGTATAGTGCTTTTTTTTTTCACCTGGTTGGGCAGGTAAAATATTTATGAGTGTTTTAACCTCTGGGTACCCTAGTACAGCACTACGAGGGGCTTCTTGGAAAGTTCCCGGGGGAGGGTTGGACACTGACTAATATACTGAGAGACAGAGTGATTAAAATGTCTGACGTGTCCTGAGGTTTTGAATGATAATGTTAAATATGTTGGAGGGAGGAGTTGGATTCAAAGGTGCAGTATAGGCTTGAAATAAAAATAAAAAGAGTGTGCATGTGTATGGGAAGCCACAAAGGCCTGCATGTAAATAGTCATACGTGCGTGAGTATCGTCACTCGAATACATCCATCTATTTTTAACTATGCATGTGTTCTGCATATATGCCTGCCTTAATTTCAGCCAGCCAGGCATAGCTGTCAGCTCACTAAGTGCCTCATGGTTTTTGCTGCTTTGTTCTGTCTTTGTTTTCCGTTTTCCCCCTACATTTTTCATTCCCTTGTCAGTATCTCTCATGACTTGCCCGCTGATGTTACTGTTCTATTGACAGGTCATAATTTTACACCCCAGCAGTTGTTTATCTGCTACTTACATGACTGAGTAATAGCTAGGAACGAGAAAGCTTCCCTAACAGCTTAATTATGTCCTCTGTCACATTGTTTAAGGAAAATAAAACAAACTGTGTCTTCCTCCTCACTTGAGTTTTTTTTTTCTCTTTTTGCTCTTTCTACCTTTTCAGGATAAGTTATATGTTGTAAAAATGGCGATGGTTGTGTAGTCAGTTTTAAATTATGCTTACATCAGAAACTAAATGACAAATCATGCATGGTACAAAATTATCCCTAGCTTTTACTCTGTTCCTGAGACAAGGGAACAAAATGATCGTGGTTAAGTGGGTATATTGTCCTGATTCTCAATCCACTCTTAACATTACATCCCTTGCTTTAGTGTTAATTCCCCTGCCACCCTTGCATGCATACACTTTCTTTCATTATTACAACCAGCACTGTAATATCAGCTGCAGAAAGCTGCCCGGTATGATCAGAGCTTCTGTGGAGCAGTTGTGTCCTTATTATTAAAACTAAGAGTAAGTGCCATGCATAGACGAGTGTTAAGATTTGGTCTAGCTTACAAAATTATTTTAGAGAATCTCCAGTGGTCTTCTAAGTCAGTTAAGGGTGACCAGCAGCAGCTGCACACTTTCCTTATTTTGGAAGTGTATGGCGATGAGTTGATAAAAGATTCAGGGTCTGCCACAAAACCCACACTACATATAGAACATTAAAAAGCACATGACATGATGGAGTCAAGATGAATCACATGTTATCGGGATTCAAAAAAAACCACATTTAAATCACTTATTAAATGTGCCAAACATACAGTATTATATTAGCTGAGCTGTGAAATACTGAACACTGCTGAACACAAAATATGACGACTTAAACTAAATATATTCAATTCTTAGTAAACATTTTCTGGAAATGTTTCACTTTTTAGATCAACTCTATACTTGAAAATGTTTTTGACTCACATACATGCTGTTGGACCTCCCCTCCCTTAACACTTTAAAGGGGTCATTTTAAATTGGTCAAGCTGTTTAAAATACATTTTCCATTACAGTGTTTATCATGATATTGGTAACATAGATGTAGGGAAAATAACTGTGTGAAACTGTGATGACTAAGGCATAACACCTGACCTGTGAGTGGCTGAATCAATGCTCAGGGGAGTGCAGCTCGACATAACACAAATGTGTCTTATTCTCATTTTAAAACTTGACTAAAGGGTTATTTGAAGTAAGTTATTAAGTTCCAAGATTTTTTAAACTCAGAAGTTTAGCGCTGTTCTTAATGCCATTGTACACACAGCCTTAATATAATCTAATATCAAAAATATCTTATTAAACAAATATTAGATGACACCATTTTAATGAAACCTCCTAAAAGCATTTCATAGCATTATTAAAATGATTATTTTTTCTTTTTCATTCCATCAGAAAAAAATATGATGCCACACTTATAAATAAACAGGCCATTTGTGTGCTTGCTAAAATGAAACAAAGTGTTCCCCAATAACTGAATTCACCCAGCTATTGCCATAAAAATACACAAAACAACCAGACCATATCACCCATGTGTACAAATCAATATGTTAACGTTTGATATTATGGCCCTGAACCTTCTACACATCTTGAGTCAGAGCCTCCAGGCCTAACTGGAACTAGTCAAAGAAGTGACCAGTAGAATGATTGAAGAAACCACCAATCCTGCCACTGAGCAAATCACATCAGGAAGCAGGGTTGTTGAATGACCGCTGTGAAGTTTTTAGCATTAAGCGGAACTGCAGGGCTCTGCCACAGACAGTCATATGCACAATATGTCAGACCTCAGGGCTTACTGGTGTGTGTGTGTGTGTGTGTGTGTGTGTGTGTGTGTGTGTGTTGAAAGTGTCAGGGGCTGGGGTTGCAGTGTGCAGGCGGACCATTGACGCATGTCCAAACCTCGACCACTGTCTCTCTTGTATCAAACACACACACACACACACACACACACGCACACGGGCATCCATGCACATCCCTGAGGCCGATCAGTCCATTGTACAGGCTCTCCAGTGAGCCACAGTTTTAACATATATTAAAATGAGCCTTGGGTACAGAGCAGCCCCTGAAGACCCACTACTCTCAGTCTACAGTGTGCGCACACACACACACACACGCACAGAGGACACAGTATACACACACAGGCTGAAAATCAGTGGTGTTCTGTGTGTGTGAAGACAGGACTGGAAAGGAGGCAGTAGACCATATCTGAGGCAACATTGGTCGCTTCTTTTTTTAACTGAAACTTTTCTACTTCATGGGGTTCTTTAAACTTATTTACCTCTGGGAGCGCAAATGAAAGAATTTGGACTTTCACTGGGCCTAGTGTATTTTTCCAAACTTTTATCTAACTTTGTACCCAAGACTGCTTCATGATGAGCTTAAGTGTGCTTTGGTTGAGTGAACAGCAACTGTGGAAATGTACTTTACTTTTTACTCCAATTGTCGTCAACTGGCATTAATCAGTACCTTCACTTCACCTGGTTCAATTTCTCCACCTTTTATACAGGACTTGTAAAGGACAGTACAGATTTACAAAATACGTTTGTATCTCAGCTGACACCAGGCGGCTCTATATTTATGTTAAGTGTAAAAATATTTTGGGTTCAACAAAAACTGGTGAAACTGGTGGGCCGCCACAGTCATCGTAATCCCTGGAAAAAACTGGGTGAACGATATGAAAGAGGAGGACAGTTCAGAGGCCGATTTCACTGTGATGCAAACTATATTGAGTTGTCCTGAACTGACACAAAAAGATGAGTTGCTCAGCAGCAAGAAAACCAAAAACAAGTAGAGGTACAGGTGAATGTGGGATGGAGAGAGGAAATTGTAAGAGACGTATCTTTGTTTCTGTCTCTGCAGGAATCCAAAATACAGCCTATCCTTAAATGCTTTTTCAGTTGGTTGATTTGTTCAGTTGATTTGTCCTTTTCACACCCAGAGACAATTCATATCCCAAGATGTAGAGTTTTAAAAGAAAGAGCACTTACCAGAAATAACCATGTGATGCCTTGAATTCAGCTATTTCATCGGAGGACCTGAAAGTGGAATAGATATATTAAAAAATAATTTTCTCTATTGATTTGTTAAATGAATACCTAAGAAACATAAACAAGTGTTCAAATTATACCAAAGTGTGTGTGCACGGAAATGAAGAGACATTTTTTATTTATCCAAAAAAAAAAAAAAAAAAATCACTTCCCCCAGACAGCAAAAAAGAACCAGCAACACAAAAGATACCTCAGAGACGCAGAAGAGGAGGGCAGCCTCTTGATATGCAGCTATTGAGACAGTAATTACTACGTACCCTCTTAAGAATTCATAAATAGCCAATTGTCTTAACTGTCAAAAAATATATAATTACTGCTGAACCCAGGCTTAAAAGCATTTGGCTTGGAAGTAGGGTTACTGTATTCAACCCTGTATTCAAACCCATGGATCTGCAGAAAATAATATTCATACAGTGTTTGGTTGTGGGCACCCGGCGATGACAGGTTCATGCCAATTCATACACAGCCATTTACATAAAAGTCATGCATGCATGTCAACACACATGTGTCTGTAGCATTTCAGTTTCTGTCTCTCTCTCTCTCTCTCGCTCGCTCGCTCTCGTGAACTCTGCATTCCTTTTCCACAAAGTAAGGGCATTCAAAGTGCACCGCATTTGTTCTAAAGTGCCTCCAACTGGAAACCGTGAAGTATGGAGAGAGAAGGACAGATAGAGAAGAGGGAAAGAAATAGAGAAAGGTCTACCTGTGTTAAGGAGTGATGGAGGTCAAAATGTTGTCACTGCCAAAAGCTGCTAATGGAAAGTACCGTGTAGCTCTTGGGAAGGTGGGGCAAACTAAACAGAGTTGCAGGCAAGCGTTGCCTTTAAGCAGAGCAACAGGCCATGTTTAAGGTGGTTAAGAAATGTTCAAAGTCAAAGTCCAGCAGGGAAAGAAAAACTGTTTACTCAGGAGATGGACTGAGGCTTTATATAAGAAGGAAATATATCTAAAATATGGTAAAGGGTTGAGACAGCTGTGAAATGTATGTTTGGACAGTTATGGACACAACTTGTTAGACAGATTAATGTCAACCGCTAAAGTTTATTTTTCACTTTTCTCTGTTTTGTAGTGCACACTGATTTAACTTAATGCTTAAACTGATTGTGAAAATGGTTTGGCTCCACCACAAGTAGATGTTACAAAACCACAAATTAGACATAATGTTCTAATTTCT
This sequence comes from Lepomis gibbosus, assembly GCA_029875015.1. Taxonomy (NCBI): domain Eukaryota; kingdom Metazoa; phylum Chordata; class Actinopteri; order Centrarchiformes; family Centrarchidae; genus Lepomis; species Lepomis gibbosus. The sequence goes on along the minus strand of JAPMOB010250440.1, from coordinate 29,422 downwards.
GATGTAAATGTTTCATTCCCAGCTAATAACATGAATGATGCAAGACATGTTCAAGAGGAGCCAACTCTAAGTTAGTTATTGTCATGGGACTGGGATTGTGTTGTGTATGTTCTGTTTTATTTTGGTGGAATCCTTCCTCATGAGTCTTTGTTTCCTTTACCTGACTTTAATTCCTGTCTTTGTGTTCTTCCACTCTGTGCATAAGGTTGTGTTTTACCGTTTGTCATCCATTCATCAATTACATCAGTTACTCACCTCTTTTTTTAACACTACACTACCTCCTTGTGTATTGTCCACCTGTCCATTGTTGACCCATCCTGATTAGTTTCACCTGTCCCTTGTTATCCTCACCCCTCTTGTGTATTTATTTTGTTGTTTCCTACTGTAGTGGCTAATTTGCTACTTGCCCTCCTAGCAGGTCTTCCAGCTTGTGCGGTGAAACCCCTACAAATGGTTCAAAGCATGCATCTGGTTTTTGATCAGCCCAAAAGGACTCATGTGGAATAAAAGGAACTTGTGACCCTCCACTGGCTCCCTGTTTACATAAGTTTACATTCCTTCTCAGCCGCTACGTTCCTCCAACGAATGCCGCCTTGCTCTGCCATCCCTTCACACAAAGCAATACCAGTCCCTGTTCTCATCTGTGACACCACAATGGTGGTACAACCTACCACATGCCATCAAAGCAGGGGGGTCCAACTCAAAGAAGCTCTTGAAAACTCATCTCTTCCGAGAACACTTTCTCTCATAACACCTCAGACCCATGTCCTCTAACATGCATTTCCTGTGGTCTTCTTGTTCTATCCCCTTACAATTCACTTGTATTGATTTTACTTTGTTAACTCTTACGTCTTTTCCTAGGTATTCACCCCATTCATGCCATATATGCTATTAGCTCTTACTAGTATTTGTTGCTGCTCTTACTCGAATGGCTTTGTCAGTTGTAGATCTCGTGCTGTATTGACAGGACTTACATTTGAGGAAATACAAGCATCAGTCAAGTAAAATCTACAAGTAACCATAGATACTAGTAAGATTTTTTAATGCATAGGGCATCAATGGGATAAATACTTAGGGAAAGCAATAAGAAATTGCAAATAGTGCAATCAAGATGAGTGAATTGTGAGGGGATAGAAGAACAGCACATGAGGTGCATGTTAGAGGGGGTTAGAGGTGATATAAGAGGAAGTGTTCTCAGAAGAGATTTGAGTTTCCAGGAGCTTCTTGAAGTTAGCCTTAAGAAGCTGGAAGACCTGCTAGGAGGGCATTGCAGGTATTTCTTTATAGTTGCTAAGTCACATTTCTTTATAGTACAAGTTTACGTTTTCAAAAGTCAAAGTGGACTTTTTATTGCTTTTACACAAAATGTATTCAATGGCCATGTCTTTCAAAACAAAATTCTTTTTTTTTCACTCCATTTAGCACATTTGTCTACTATTGTCAAAACTGTTAGCTGTTCACTTCTAGTCACAGAGTGGTTTTTGCCTATCCTGTGGGTGGTGTCACTTTTCCTTCCATTTTACTCTACATTTCTCAACCCAGTACAGGAAATATTTTCCTCACGGAGGTGGAAAGTCTATGACCACCAACCACACAATCAGATGCCGCTCTCTGACTCCATGAATGCTGGATGCATGGGCAATATGCAGCAGATTGCCAGGGATAGTTCAGGCATGCAAAAAAGATTCTGTATTGCAAGAGAGGACATAAGGTGTGATGTTAATGAAAACCTGTGGCCAAATGCACAACAAAGGGTTGACTAGCACTGTTGTTATCATTGACTGGAGCTAGATTTGGGTCTAACTATCATCATGAATAGCCCAGTTTCCCAGTAGTTCATACCAGGCTCTAAATCGAACCCACCGCTGGTTTTGGGCATAGCGTTTCACTTGATGATGTCCAATAACAATTCAGAATCTCTATAAAAGACGCCGGAGTCTAAAAAACATATTGACAGGAAAGAGGCAGAGAAGAAAATGATGAAATCAGCTGGGGCAGTGCTGCGGGGCATTAAGGCCAACCTGAGGGGGCACGGGAGTCATGGCCATCATGGCCTCTGTGAAATTCCAGCCCTGATCTAAGCAACACATTAGTTTAATCGAATACACGTGTGTAATTACAGTCAGATCTGCTCATGCTCTAATGATGGGGCAGTGATTTTATAAGCCTGTTAACTTACACATTCACACAGTCAGCAACTTTTTTGCCAGTTGTCCTTCCTGCATTTGGCATCTGCAACTTTGCTCTTAGCCTGGATTATGTCTTTCACTTCTTCCTATTTGTTTAATATTATAGTTTTCTCTTCATTTGAAAAATATGATAATCTTCTGCCCGTTTACTTGTCTATGTTTGCGATACATGCTGCAAACACTGCTCTTTTTATGTGAACAAGCACATGGCTGTTTTTTTTTTTACTAATAATTAAACCTTTATTTAACCAGGAAAGGCTCATTGAGATTTAAAAACTCTTTTCCAAGAGCGCCATGGCCAAGAGAGGCAGCAGCAAGTTGTTATATAAAAGAAAAAAATTACTTACAATAATTCACAGCTGAAATTACAAACAATGACAAATAGTGGAATCAGTCTCAAAGTCCTTCATTAGTGATATGCAAATGCCAAGACTAATAACATTAGTCCTTTCAATTTATTTTGAAGGGAGTTCCAAGCTGATGGGGCAGAGTATGTAAAAGCTCTTTCACCAAAATCAGTTTTAACTTTTGGGACAGTTAACAAAATCAAGTCCTGCGAATGAAGACAGTACCTTTTTTTTTTTTTACGATAGAAAAGCACTAATAAGAAGGTAACAAACCAAGAATTGCCTAGTAAAGAAAAGTATACCTGTGACTGACTCTACTAGGGAAGGCCATCGAACCTGGCATATAAAGTGCAGTGGTGTGTAAGACCTTGGAAGTTTAAGATAAATCTCAATACTCCACGGTAAAGGGTGTCAATAGATCTCAGTGAGCAGAGGCATTCATATATAAAATAGTATTGGCAGAAAAGTTGTCGAAATAAGTTTCTGTCTGGCTTTAAAGAGAAACAAGCCTTATTCCTAAAATAAAATCACAACTTCAGGTAGAGTTTTTTGGCAAGTTGTAGTATATGAAATTTAAAGGAGAGTCATCACTAATTGTAATTCCAAGAAATTTATATGACGTTACGGCGTCAATCACATATCCCTGGTACATAGTGATACATGGGAGATTTGGAGGTCTATTTTTAGCTTTGGAGAACATCAGTAGTTTGGTGTTCTCTGCATTAAGAACAAGCTTCAACTGACATGTGCGACGACAATGTGTTGAGCTGCGATGAAAGCGGTTTGCAAATTGTGAAAGGCTTTTGCTAATGTGGAGTCACAGCAAAAAATAACAGTGTCTGCATAAAAGTGGCATTGGGCAATTTGTACATTTTATTTAGATTGTTTTTATAGATAGTGAATAAAAGAGGGTCAAGTACAGAGCCCTGGGGAACACCATTTGGGAAACCCTTTGTTGATTTACTGACTTGATAACTAGCACTGTGTGACCGGTCGGGTGTTATGATTACTTTAGACATGTCTTTAATAACTGATGTGTGACTGAGGGCTGTAGATATAAGGCTACAGCTAAAAAGTTAAAACATTTATTTAGAAGATGTTTTTTTTTATGAATATGGACAAAAACTTACGTGCATGCAATGTATTAATGCTGCTACCAGAGCAAACCTCTGGAACATACTATATGTTTTCAGAAAGGCAGACAAAAGAAATATTCATTTTGTGCTGGGCAGGTAGTATAAAATGGGTTTTAAAAAGTATTTTTTTGTGCTGAAAACAGCTTCCTACTGCTGCTGCAAACATGAACCAAACACTACATGCAAAGCTTTCTTTCCTAGCCCTCTGCTTTCTAATTTGTCCTTCAGGGTCAGGGGGTAATATCTTGACACTGGAATAGAAAAAGAAACAATTACACATATGTATAATGTATTGACGGTGAGCTTGTAATTTTCCAGTACGTCACAGCTATGTTAGTTAGCATCAGCATGCTAGCAAGCTGACATGGATAACTTTTGTTGCAGACATTCATTTTTCAAGAGCATGCAGTCTATTCATTCTCGCACAGCTGTGAGAGGGTGCATACAAGCACAAATCAAGCACAAATGGTAGATTGCAGCATTAATCAGAATTCTCCTAGCAACAAGGCAGTCTGCCACTTTGCTTGAGTAAAATCCCATGATGTCAACCGCATATTCGTTTCTTTATTTAAACCACAGAGTAAGTGGAGCCCAAGAGTTGGCTTGAGGCTTATTTTGACTCCTTTGCACACTGCAGCAACTTCTACAAATCTTTACTGTTAGACTTTCAGGAGTGCACTGTATCGCCTCCTCAGAGGAGAACTAGACTGGCCTTGGGCTAAGATCAATGTCAAATCCTTTCAGATGATGTGAAACCTCAGTGTAAGCTAAGGCAAGAGTCCTGGACTGCTATTAGCCCTGGGCTATGAACAAGGCCAAAGAGGTTAAAACTGCATTACGCCTGTGTAAACATCAGCTATCAAATAGCTACACAGGAAGTGGAGTATCTCTCTCTATACACTAGGAAAAAATTAATCAATACTGAAAATGGACAAAACAACACCACTTTTTAGTCCAATTATGTTCCTAAGAATTAATTTAACTTTCTGAGCTGTGCAGTTGGACACTAGATTAACAAATTAATACATTTAGAAATAAATTATAAAAATAGAGAGAAAGAAAAGGGATGAATAGCCAGAAAAAAGAGATGACAAGGACAAGTGGTGGCTTGACAAGAATAGACAGTCGCCACTCAACCTCTGCTCCACTGTGAATACAGCAGGGGAGCAAAAAAAGTGTCCCTGCCCTGACCTGGGAGAGACTGACAGCATGTCATGTCTGAGAGAGAGAGACAGAGACAGAGAGGGAGTTTGTGTGTAAGTGTGACAGATAGAGTGACAGGGACAGGGAAGCAGCTGCGTCCCCAGCGATTGTGGTTTCTTGTCTGATTACATATTCAGGCCTGACATACACTGAAGGCTGAATAAGGATTTACTGGACTGGACAGGCATTACTCCTTTGAAATGAACTAGTTAGTTCTGTGCTTAAAGGCTGGCAAACCTGCTTCATTATAAAATCATAAAATATCTTAGTCCTTAATAGTACCTAATAGAGCGGAACCTCTGTCAACTTTCCCACTTCCTGTACTTATTTCAGGCCCGGAATGTGGCATATAGTCGACGGGCGCAAAATGTCAGGGGAAACCGCAAGAGAAAGTTTTCAACACGCCGTGAATCAACTCCGCCCAGCTGATATGACACCAGTGCATATTGATAATAACCAAGCGCACCCACCTCATGCTGTGAGTGGCTGTGAGTTGCAGCCAGATTGTGACAGAGTAGTAGGAGCGCTGGTAGTTTTGCATGTGCAGAAAGTTTTGGACATGAATACCTGCTGAAACACAGAAGCTACTAAAGTCCAAGGGTTATAATTGGATTAAAAGGATTTCATTTCTCATTGACGTGAAAGTAGCCACATGCACATTTAAAGAGGTAACTTCAAACATGATTTAAGGCAATAGGTAGAGAATGCCTGAAAGGCTAACCCCGGACACATCCAGGCAGCGAGCTATTCTTGGCCTTTCTAGTGCTTAGAATCTAGTGCTAGAGCTGTTATCTGTAGTATTAAGCACAATAACCAACAAGTCAGCAACGTGGGAAAGGCTAAACGCTCCGCTGCTGAAACGCTTATGAGAAGCTTACAGTGTGAGTTGACCTCGGGCTGGGGAAGGACTAAACCACGGCATAGCCATAACGTGGCGCAGTGTACTGCTTTTTTCTATTAATTGTTTATATTTAGAATTTTCCCATGTGGTATGAGTTTCACCATAAATTGATGCAGAAATTTTCACCATGCAGGCAATAATGTCTTTAATGCTTTAAACTTTTAACCAAACATCAAAAGCCCGAGGCACACAGGACACTACACAGAGACTCCAAGAAGGCTGCCAATTCGGGCATAAGCACAAACAACAAATTCAAAGTTCATGTCATTTGATCTGGCTTCATCATTCTTTTGCTCATAAATAGCCCAGAAACAAATTCCTCATCAAAACATTACTAAAACAATGATTTTTAATATTATTTTTTGATATGAAGACATTGTTAAAAGCAAAATGTCTGAGGAACACCTGAGAACTGACTGCTTAACTGAAGGAAATTAAAGAAGCAGACAGGTTCTAATATAATGCCAGCTTGCTGAAGACCCGAGGTGTGCATTTAAAGGTTAATGGTATGTTGTATATGGTGGGGTTTTAATGTTCACATTGATCTTATATAAATCCAGCAGCCATGCTCAAACGGTGTTGTTACAAGTCCAAATCTCAGCAATAAAGCGACTACATTTTTTTAAAAATATCATAACTCATAGGTGTGATGTCCTCTGAAAGCCCCAGATTGTATAAAACAGTTTTTTTCAGTGTGAATGGAGCAAAGCGGACTCTTACAGGAATTGCTGTCCCTGATGCCTGAGGTCATTAATATCATTAACATTTAATTGGTTATATAACCAATAACATTTTGCAGCTAAGGTACCTGCGCCATGTTTAAATGAAAATCTTGACATTCAGTATAAGTCAGTAAGCCTCTAAGGCATGCATCGATACCTACTAACTGTTTTGGATCACAGGCTCGTCATGGTGGGTGTCTGCAATAGCCAGGAATAAAAAGAGGAAGTGACAGCAGGCCCTACAACATTCCTAAATAAACCACATTAAAAATGACATCAGAATGATTTAACCACAGTTTAGACCAACAGAAACAAACTCCAGGTGTGATTATACCTTTAAAGATCTAGAAATAGTTAGTGAGTGAAATGAATCATACATGTAATAGGAAGAGCAGCTGGTCTCTGCCTCCCCTCCTCTTTCCATCTCTCTATCTCTGCAGCCATCCCAAAACCCATCCATACCTCTAAATAAAGAGGTTAACATGACCGGGGCTGGCGTCTAAATGTGATTACAGAAGTGATTTTTTAGCCCATCCAACCACTAATGTGACAGGCAGCCATTTTCTGCTAGACACACACACACACACCCTGTGCCCTCATGCAGACATACACACCGCATCCTGCGATGCACACAAAAACACACAAACACAGACAAACTCCCCAGACACTCATAAAATTAGATGGACAGAGATGAGAGGAGGGATCGGTAAAAGGTAGTGGTGGTGGTGGAGGGAAGGCAGGGGTGGTCAGGGACAACTGGGGAGGGAGGAATTGGATTGTTATTGCTTCCTCTGGGTCTGTGCGTGTGTGTGGGTGAGAGAGAGACAGACAAAGTGAGCGAGAAAAGAAGAGATATAGCCGATGGAAACAATGTGTAGAGACGAACCTACAGTAAAGAGAGGGAAAAGACAGAGAGACTTACATCTTCTCACATTTACTGTATGTCAGATGCCTGCAGGCATCTAATTTAATCGTCCCCACCTTTCTAGCCATACATATTTAGTTGAGGCACTCAGTCAATTGCCAGAAACTTTATCACAATTATATACATTCTTGTTCGTCTTATTATTATTATGAAATGAAAAATGAATTCCTGTAGTGAGTGACATATCTGTTGTATTTTCCACATACATTTACTGCTCTGCATATATTTAGGAGCTGAATTTGGCTTCTGCCTAAAACATTTTCACAAACAGCAACACAACAACTCCTCCTTACCTGAACTACCACACCTTCATGTACACCTGGTAGATATGAAATGTGTAAGGTATATGTAAACGGTGCATGTATAAATTCAAAATAAATAACTTTCTAAAAGTATTATTTCAAATTAAATAAAGGTAATAGCAACTTGCTACTTGAGTATTGTATTTTTTAAAGGGTGAAGAAGGGTGAGGACTATTGAACACATATAAATGTAAATAATCAGAATGGTCTGTTGGCAAATGCTTCACCCAAACCAAGGTCACTTGACTTAGTACAACTTAATACATTTACTATGTCCCTTATTTGAGTGTGAGACATTTTACTTAAAATATTACATTTTACTATTATACTTTACTACATTTTACTACTAACAATATTCCATTTTATTCCATTTTCCACTCTAACAAGATGTATCAGTGAAATGCTGTTTACAAAAGAATACTTTACTAATACTAATCTAATATTATAGTGTTTGAATGGGACCTATTGTGCTGCTTTTTTAATAAATTTTCTGGCTTATCTAAAGGAGCCAGGAGCATCTACAGCTTGTTTCAGACAGATGCTGAAATGAGGGGCTGCAAGAAATGCCAGTGATAGAAATTTATTTTTCGAACTTTGAATAATGCAAAGCTGCCATACAGGAGTCACAGATTACAATATAGGGCTGGAAATGCAGTATTTTCTTTATTTTTGGAAACTTTAAATGTTAATTGTGTGCTTACCTGCAATATCAAAATACAACTCTCACCAAAATTGCCGCTGTATATTGTCCTTTCCTTTGAATGGTGTCCTTGCAGTGGAGAAAACAAGATATAGTGCCATATAGGCTGCCTTTTCACCATAACTGCACACCATTCTACCTGTTGGCCCACTCAGTGGTCTACACTGAGTGATTCCATAATCTACAGTCCATTGTGCACCGATTTCTGTGCTTTAAATACACTGTGAGTGGTTTGGTATTTTTGCATGGCATCATTGTGTTGAGTTTTTCTGAACAATAAATAGCAATGGAGCACATATCATGATGCCAAAAGAGACACAGCTGACCAGAAAGCTCTGAAATCAGCCGTGAGAGGAAAGAAAGAAAGAGGGACAGACTGAGCCAGAGCAAGCAGAATGTGTTCTCTCTCTCTCTCTCCTCCCCTCTCTTTCCCCTCCTAGACAAATGTGACACTCGGGACTCCCCCTTTTTTAGCTCTCCCTTGATGGATATCACACACACACACACACACACACACACACACACACACACACACACACACCCTCTCTCACTGATGTATTGCCAGAGGATGGGGGTGTGTGTGGGTTGAGGGTTAACGATTACGGGAATTGTCATTTGCCGATCATTCGTCTGCATTTGTAAACCATCAACGTCAAGTGCTTACACACACACACACACACACACACACAGATGTTGCTATGTGGGGGGGTTGAGGTTATAAGTGTGTGTGTGTGTGTGTGTGTGTGTGCGTGTGTGTGTTTCTGGCATTTTCCGTCATCTAATTTCCAAAATTCACATTAAGAACCTCAGATCATGTATCATTGTGTGTGTGCGTGCGTGTGTGTGTGCAGAGACACTTCAACTCCGTCTTGACGCTGATGGGTTGTAAATTCAGATAGATTATTATTATAGAGAGAAAGAAAGAAGGAAATATTACTAGTTGTATTTATAGTGACCTTTAACAACAGTGTTATGGGAACAGGCTCCCTGCTGTGTAAACCACACACCTGTGCATAATGCAGGATGTCCAAGTTTAAAACCCAGGAAATAAGAATAACTTGAATGCTAACTTTAAATAACTGACAGCTTTTTTGGAAAGCAAACCATAAAGATTTTGGTTTCATGTAGAAACCATGTAAGTAGGCATCTGCACAATCACTATTACTGTTGTAAGACTGCCTAAAAAATAAGGAAAAATAAATACATGATATGCCTCCTTGTATTACCACTAATATAAACCACAGACCTCAACACAAGCATCATCTGAATTATTAAGTTAAATTAAAGAAAATGTTGTTTAGTCATATTGAACCAACTGTGTTCCCGCATCTGAATACATAAAACTTTAAATTTTAATTTTCTTAATTGTTATATAGACTCTAAACCCTGTCTCCCAGAAATTATGTTGATATGTTTCTAACAGCAAATATATTTTGTAAGAAAAGTAATGTCTCCCAGAATATGTTTTTTTGTCAAAATAACAAAGAAATGACTATATTTGTAAAGTCAATGTATTTTGTTAGTTCACTCTGGCAATACAATGTCCACATGTGGCGACTAAAGCATGAAAAACATTTTTTGGATCGTCTTAAGGCAGTTAAAGCTGTTGGTTGTAGTTAGGAAAAGACTATTGTCTTGATTTAATACTTAAAAGTCAAAAGTGGCTTCAGTAACGAGACACGTTTCATGTATCAGTATTTTTCAAAATCCCCATTGGTTCCCTAAACCTAAACCAAAGTGTTACCTAAAGCGCTCTCTGTTGTTTGAGTACTACACTTTCTACTTATATGAGGTACAAAAACACTTTGTACCAATCCACCCTCACTGAAAAAAACAACATTACAAAAACAAAATGGAGAAAAAGTAATAAAATTAGTATACGTATAAATAAATAATAATAAATATATATACATCTTTATCTCTAGGAACTTCTGCTAAACTTACAGGGAAATAACTAAAGCCAACAACCCACACGCAATAAGCTATATCTTAAGTGATAACAATGACAAAAGTGTTTCTTTTCATATGTGATCATTTTTAAATCTGCAATGCAGCATCGAATCCATTCACATTATTCCAGAATAATTTAGTTACAACAAATAAACTGTTGAACCACATTTTAAGAAGGTGAGAATTTCTAATAATGCACAACTACACATTTCTTGTTTTTCAGTTTTGCCGAGTTTATATTCTCTGCACTCCATTACAAAAGTCTAAAAGTATGTATTTTAGTCTGTCAGACTCCCGTCTCAAATTTTAATTCTTAATCAGCGATTTATATTTCCCATTCAATCCGAATATTTAATTTCTAACAACTTTCTAATAATAACTTTAAGGTACAGGTTTTTATTTGTCATTGAAACAGAATTTCTAGTCCCCTCAAGCTACACTAAGTGTACATTAAAACATGGTAACATGGTATGAATTTGCGTCTGGGTGAATGTACACAGCAGCAACAAGATGATAATTCACAATAAAAAGTCTGACTTTTGGTTATGACACTTTTTAAATTACCTGATAAACTAATTTACTCTTCTCCCTCAACAATGATTCCTTTATGAAATTCGTTTCCCACTAACAGAGAAGGCTGTATTTAAACATATATTTCCTGAGCAGGTAATACGATCGCTGCATTGTTACATGATGAAAAGGAAACACAAAGAACTGTGGTTAAATTTCTGAAAATTGGACGATACTGAAAGACAGGCAGATGAATGGTGACATATGTGGAGGCACAGAAGAGTGTGCATGCACACACACACACAGACAGAGAGACAAGACTGTGTAAAGAGGGCAAATGACTCAGCGAGATCCATCTGTCCAACATGACTGGTAAACACCAGGCAATATGGGCTACAGAACATGTGTGTGTGTGGAGAAAGGAGTGTGTCAGTGTCACTCCGTGCTGAGTTTATAAGCTCATCCCCCTATTTTATCTGACATAGTCACTAAAATCCTATTCTGTTAAACACAAACTCAAAATGTATCCTATCTTTTGATACTAAAATCACAAAGGCTGGGGTTTCATGAACATTGCCATTTGTCGAGAAAAAAAAGAGAGTGAATATTAATTGCAGTATTAACTAATAACGATGAGATGGAAATGTATTATCTGCTCAGTAACCTCCGTCCTTCTCTGTCAAGACCAGAAAGATGTAGACATGTAAGAAACACAGTTTTTTGTAAATGATGCAATTGTGTGATTGCTTTAGCATAAATCCTGCACTGTTCCAGTCAGAGACCAAATAAATTAGAAAGTCTCACATCTCCAAAAAGCTTCCCGGACATGCTGTAGGAATTTACTTTTTTTTTTTTCCGTTGACAGATTGCATGATGAAGTTTTGAATGGGTCACTTTTCATTTTGTCTGTCACTTTAAGCATTAGAGCACACAAAGCATACTAAATCTGGAGTTGGTAGGTCCACTCAATATTAATAAAACTTACAAATAGTGATTGAATTTGACAGTGAAGAATTTCATCATACTGCTTAGATATATCAACAGGAATCCAAACAGTGTTGAAGCTACTGCTTCATCTGCAGTGTGGTGTGGGGCTGCTTTACATTAAGAGAGTATCATGCAAAATCTGCCCTTCTATGGCCTTTACAAAATGCAAGAAATATAGCAGAATTACAGCTTCAACTCATCTCTTCAATAATTTACTGTGCCATGACTTGACATGATGCTGATGTTAAAGGATTGGGTTGGCATTTATATTTTAACTTGTTAAAAGGCTCTGTAATTTCCTGAAACAGCTGGACACTGTAGCTTTAAGCAGATGTTACTTAAACTGGAGTAAACAGGAATTAGTTGGGGACTAATTTCAGCAGCAGATTAATATACTTTTGGTGCTCTAGTGGGTATTTCTGGCAACATGATGGTGGATGTGGGTTTGAGTCACGATAAACTACCGTGTGTGATGAAGGAACATGTCATTCAGTGCAATAATGTGGCTCACTCTCAGAGAAATAAGCTAAATCAGACCTTGGACTTATGCACAACACTTATTTGTAAGATCAGCTGATTGTTGCTTTGAGTCTTTTGATGCGTTTTTTGTGTAAGTCAAACCGACACTACATTCAAGTTGTAATTGTAATAGATGATGTTGATATTACCAAGATGAGAACAAACTGAATTAAGCAGTGTAATTAATTAAACTCCAGACTTATGCCAGTTACATGAAGTGGTTTGAAAGCATATACAGGTTGTGTTTTTATTAATAACCTAGACTGTCCGTCCACATATTTAGACTGAAAATAGAAATGTAAAAAAAAAATCCATACTTTGTACTGTAATATTTGAGAGGGGTGGCGATGAAACAGTGGAACATGCCTTTGATTCCCACTGTGACACACCTACCTATGTGTCCCTGAGCAAGACACTTAACCCCTAGTTGCTCCAGAGCCGTGCAAAGTTGCTTTGGATAAAGCATCAGCTAACTGAATGTAATGTACTGTAAATGTAATATAAGTTACACTTGCGGCAACCATACAGCAGTTTGCAAATGAACCCTCAAAATTCACTAATTAAATACATTTCTACCACCTCTGTCGTCTTCTGTTGTGACAATGTATGTTAGAACAACAAAGAGAAGAACAAATTCCCAATGTATTGTCACTTCATTAAAACCCAATTATTGTCTTTGTTGCCTGCTGACACACTTCACTTTGTCTTCTTATGCAGTATTTTCATTTAAATACTAAAAATAAAAAATGTTCTCATGTGGCTGCAAAATTAACTGTGTCAAAATATGCATTTTTCATATTACAAACACTTGGTTTGATTATGTTTACAAAATAAGGCACTTAACATGTTGAACAAATATGGGTTAATGTTCTGTAGGTTATTAGACACAAGATTAAATCTTTAATTTTAGCTTGCATGAAGAGTTTTGAATGGGTTATTTTTTCTAGCCTTTATATTAGTATTATACACTTTTCTTCCTATTCTGAAGAGGATACATCACATCTGGCTTATGAACAGTGATACATGCATGTTTTCTTTCTTCACCACTACGGCTCCTAAAAGTTCCACTCTATCTGACTCATTGTTTTTTATCCATATGAAGGCATTTTGCTCAGATCTGCATTTCTAAGTGTGATGTGTCATTGATCAAGGGAAGAGTAATATCATGCTTGATTTATTTCATAGACATCTGGTTGGAATGTATGCATTTATCACTGCGATCGCTTCCCAATCACTCTTTCACAGCTGAGCTCAACAGCACAAATCCAGACACGAAGCATACATATGTATGTGAAAACACTCCCCAAACACACACACACACACACACATCGACAGACGTACCTGGTCATTTATTTCTTGTATGTGGAGAAATATTTGCATGTCCATAAAAGTGCAGGTGCGTTTGAGAAACAGTCTTACATCAAGCCCAGTGTGGGAAATCTCAATTTTGCTTAGCAATATGTAAATGCACCGCTCAGTTGAATGTTTAAATTTACTCCTCAGTAAGGTATGCATCCTTCCACAACATATTGATCACATTAGTAAAAAAGCCATTTTTGTACATTTATCTTCCTCTTTGACTGAAATGGACTATTAATTTATATTGTGTAATGTACTTTATGCTTTGCTGTGGTAATGTTGCAGTGGCCTAAAAGAAGCAGAGCTAGTTCGTATAAAAGGTATGCATTAACATCACTCTTTCACTTTTACCACCCCATTTTACTATCACGAAGTGGCAAAAGGAATCCACTATAGCTGTCCTAAATGGGTAGGGCTGCAATACACAGCAGAAGATGACAAATATCTGGAATAAGCTAAGACCATAAGGCAAGAAATTGTGGTTGCTTACACATACTGTAAAAATATGTATATGTATATATATATATATATATATATATATATATATATAGCTGGACACTGAGTAATGTACATTGTATTAAACTATGCCTGAAGTCATCCCTTGTCCTCCATTAAAGCCAGATCTTGAGACAAAGCCCATAGAAAGCAGTGCTTCACACTGCTTCTCTTAAATACTAAATACTCTTAATCTACCTACCTACTAAGTACTCTTGAGTGTTGTGTGAAATCTTTAGCAAATATTCCAATCTGTAGGATTTGGTTGAGGGATTTAATCAAGCAAACTTTTTCTGTCCTTGTTTTCCATGATGCTTTAGTGAAAGCTCAACAAGTTTTTTTTTGTCTTATGTTCTGCCTTCCTGTATTCCTTGTATTTCTGTATTGGTGAATTTCTGCTATCTCTTCCATTTCTAATCTGCTCTGTCACTTCCACTTTCCCAGATATCAACATAATAATAACAATAATTATGATACATTAGATTTATATTGTGCTTTTCTAGGTACTCAAAGACGCTTTACAGGGGGTAAGATGAAAGTAATTGTTTAAAAAAGAAAAGGTTGAAAGAGAGGGGAAGGAAGTTAACTGGGGAATGCAGTCTTGAAAAGTTAGATTTTGAAAGATGACATGGAGTAAGTCTGTCAGGTGAGGTTAGGGAAAGCGTTCCAGAGGGAGGGTGTAGCAACGGAAAAGTCCCTGTCAACCCAGTTCTGGTGCTTTGTCCTGATGATTTCTTGTGTTGTTACGTCAGCGGACCTGAGGTGATGTGTGGAGGTGTGGTGGTGGAGGAGGTCAGAGAGGATGGGAGAGGCCAGGTTGTTAAAGGCTTTGTTTAAAGTTTAAAGTGGATCCTGTATTTAACTTGGAGCCCGTGGAGGTTGTGAAGGAAGGGGGTGATAAGATCTCTGCAACAGGAGAAAGTTAGCTTGCGGGCAGTAGAGTTGTGGATGTATTGTAAGTTTACAAGGAGTTTGTTAGGTGAACCATAGAGGATGCTGTTGCAGTGTTGGGTCTAGAAGAGATAAAGACATGGATGAGTATTTTTGCAGTGGTAAAACACAAGGAGGGCCAGAGGCGGGCGATGTTCTTGAGGTGGAAGAAGCTGTTTCGTGATCTAGGTGACGGGGGGTGACAATTGAGCTGTTGATGTTGAGAGAAAAGGTCTGGGTGTTGTGGGTATTGGTGTTAGGGCCAATGATGAGGATTTCAGATTTATCGCAGTTTTGTTTGAGGAAGTTCTGTTACATCCAAAACTTTAAGTGAGCGAGACAGGTGGTGAGGGTGGTGTGGATGGCTTGCGTAATAGATTTGGAGGACAGGTACAGGTAGTGTCATCGGCATAGCAGTGAAAATGGAGGCCATGACGGCGGAGGATCTGTCCAAGTGGAAGGATGTAGATGATGAAGAGGAGGGGATCAAACACTGAGCTCTGAGGGACACCGTGGGAGACTGGGCGGTGGAGGATCTGCAGCTGTTTATGGAAATATATTGGTGTCTGTCAGAAAGGTATAGTTAAGCCAGAAGAGGGCAGTGTCAAATATGCCGGGGGAGTACTAAAGCCGTATGAGAAGAATGGAGATTCATACCTCTATGAATCAGGCTATTGGAGGTTATTGGAGGCAAACTCAAAATTTTGTAATTTGTGTTCAACATGTTTGATGAAATGGCTTCATATTTTGTTACAAAGTTCTTCACTGTATTTTGTAGGTTAAAAATAGGAATATGTGAATATTTGATGTGTTAACTGGTTGTCAGATTTAATGCACGAGTCATTAGGCAAAGAAAAGTTGTGGATTCTGATGCATATTGTGGCTGCTGATAATTTTGATACACTTAAAATTAGGGTATTTTGTGTTTTATTTTAAAATACATTACATTACATATCTTTGCCCATCCCAACTAGTGGTGTTGTTGTTGGAGGGATTTGCGGTTGTACAAAAAGTCAAGTACCGTATGGCAGGTCATACAGGCTGTGAATGACCGAACTGCCATCTGTACAGGCTGAGCCATGTAATTGATATAAGCTGGCAACAGGCACAATGTAGTAGAGATGAGAAACTACCAATAAATATAGTGAACCAGCACAGTGTGGTGTTAGACGACAATATGTTCCTGAACACTAAAGGCCTCCATGACCTCCATTAGGGCTGCTACTAGCGACTATTTTGATAGTCGATTAATCTATCGATTATTGAAACAAATGATCAACTATTTGGATTATAAATCGCAAAATCACACAATGCCTCTCATTTTGCTATTAGCCTTTAAATTAAACCTGAGGTTGTTTTAGGCATGTGCTATTTAACAGTCAAGACAATAAAATAAATACTGCTTTAAAAAATGCATCTTTTAATGAACATTTCTGCTGCAGCAACAGAAATTTCCACTGGAATCACATCCTGATAAGCAGCTGATCTGCTGTTTAGTGACAGAGCAGTTTACACGCCAGTACTGCAATACCCCGGGACAAACTGACACTGTACACAAAGAAAGGAATAACGTCATGCATTTCATTTGCCCAATTTACAATCAATAATAACGATTTTGTAGTAGACCGCGTTTCACAACCAAAGTTTCCCTAAACTCAACAACTCACAAAACTCCGTAATTTTTTAAAAGAAGTTTTGGGCGGATTTAGCCGCCGCCTCACGCACAGACAGGAGAACTGTTTTCTCTTCTTTAGAAATTATAAAATTGTCCGGTGTTGTCTGATCTTGCACGCTCAGCAGCAACACCTTCTCCAGCCGGGGTCAAATTGACCTGTATAGAAAACGTTTCAGCTCATAACGTAAAGTACCACGGCTTTAATGCGAAGCTAGCTTACCGAGACGAGTCTTCATCATCCACAGAGACACGACATTGCGCGCCTCCTCTTCAGATGCTCCGGTGTTTCCAGGAGATCTCAGCTTTGCTGCAGTTGATGACCTTATTAGCTGCGTGAAGAGTGAAATGCTGCCACACTCTGGAGGTTTTAGGTTGTGAAGGTGTTACTGCAGCTCTGATGTTGTTTACTAACTTTAACGTTACTGTACAAGCTGATGACGTCAATGTCGTTGGCAACGAATTTAATCATCGATTTTTGTCGACTACGTCTATTAGTTGTTGCACCCCTAACCTCCATTATATCAAGGAAGACTTAAATAGAATTAGAATTAGAAAAGAGGTAGTATCCTCGGGCATGGTGTTCAACTAATCATTGTGCATTTCATGAGGCAAATCATTTAGTTGGAAAATTGTCACATTGCTGGGAAGAATATATTGACATTTGAAATTAGTTATGATCCAGCTAATCCGTGACCAAAGTTTTCAGTAGGAGTGACTTGAAGACTGAGTAACAGCAGTCTGAACACACACGTAATGAATACCAGATTGTTTGCCATCATGCAGCATTTAACTATGAAAAAAATTCTTGCTGTTCATTAGTTTTAGAAACATAAATTTAAAGTAGGAGTACATCAGTGTTCTTTAATGTGTGTAAAGGGCCTCCCACATGACATGACTTCTTAAAAAGAATAGCTACAAACTAATGCTCTGGGGTGGTGGCAGTCAACTCAAAAATGATTCTTGCATGCAGCGAAACAGATCTACAGTACATGAAGTTAGTCATTATTCAATCAAGAAACTTAACAAAATTGACCCTAATTTACAGATGGATGCCCAATATGTCATCACAGTCCATCCACATCAGAACATTTATTTAGGCCAAGCAATTCTCATAATAGATTTTGGGATATTACGTACAGGCGTGGGAAGCCTTTAGTACTTAGTCCCATATGGTTACACAGTAAACACAGGGTAGAAGAAATACTGTAAATATTACTCTTACAAAATGGTACAACAGAAGGGTTTTGTTGTTGTTTAAAGTAAATTGCAAATTATCCCTCATGCCCCAGTTCTCTACATGAAGAAGATCCCGAGGTCAAATACTGGCCATATACATTCCTTCTTCTTAAAAGCTCCAAAACGTTCTTTGTTTTAGTTTCTGCTCTTGATTTGTTGTCAGATGTTTGTTCCAGTCGTTGAGAGTGGGGTTCTGAGCACAAACAGCTTAACATATTGTGAAACTGGTTATATTGTTACTTACCTCACTTTGACACTGTCAGTAAATAGGAATGCAATGACAATCTTTTCTGCAAAAAACTAGGTTAAGGGGTAATTTGAGAGGTCTTAGATGTTCAAAGCGAGGGAAGTCACCTCATCCAGCACCAATGTGTAGCACCCGCACGGGTGATGCACGGCAACCATTTGCATCAGAACACTCACCACACATCATCTCTTGAGATGGAGAGGAAGGGAAACACAGAGCCAATTAATACAGGGACGCTTCATTTTAAAATGTTGTAAATTGCCAGCAATGACTGAGGTGTAAAAAAACTGAAGATGATATGTGATGCACCAACTCTATTGCACCCCCACCTTGTGATTTAATTTAGTATTATCTCTTAAAAAAATCTCTAATACACTTTTAAGATCACTAAAAACACGTTTGTCTCCACAGCATGTGTCTGTGTGGAACTACTTTTCCTCCCTGACTTCCTCCCTTTGTGGATGAATAAAAGAATAAAAAATAGAAAAAAAAATAGAGGCCAAAAAATATCACTTCCGCCCTGTTCGCCTCCAGCTTTTAACACTACTTTACCATGACCTGAGTGTGCATGAGCGATGAGGTCAAGTCGAGAACATTTTATACAGATGTTAATATTTAAACAATTTTTTTTTTCTCTCACCGAAACCATGAATTAAACACTGTCTTTATGACTCACACCTTGCTCTCTCTCTCCATCTCCATTGCTGTGTGTCACACGGTCTTGTCTTTCTCTTATCTCACTCGTCCATCCATCCCTCACTCACACACCCCGTCTGTCTTCTTATTTTCCTACATGTATCTCTCAGCGTCTCTTTCTGCCTCTATCCCTCCCTCTATCTCTCCATCCCCCTCTTTTTTTCTCTGGTTTAATAATTGATGTGAGACGTTCTGTCTCCCTTCAGCTGTCTGGGGAGGTTTAAGAGACATGACTCGGCTATGGAGGGCACTTTGTGCAACCCCTGACACGCACACACATAAACATACACACACAGACACACACATTGACACATACACACTCACATTTTACTGCAGAGTTCAAGCAAGGGTCATTTCTGTTGCATTAATGTTGCAGAAGAGAAAGTGCTTGGTGTGCGTGTGTGTTAAGCATTTATTCAGATCCCCATAAGTTGACACCAAATAAGGTATGTGTGTGTGTGAATCACTGTCAGGGTTAAAATGTCCCTTCCCTTGAACAGCTACCAGGGTTACCGGTTCTTTTTTCTTGCATGTTTCACATCCATCAAACTGTGGCATTCTGTGATGTATTTTTCCTTGATTCTTTTTTTTTTTGTCTTAATGAAGTCAGATTTTGGCATTCTGTAGGTGACACATATGCTCTTTGTCAGTTTAGCCATAGCTCCCCTTACTGACTACCCAGTCCAAACAAACTGGAAACATAAAAAGTGTCTCTTCCTGTGCGCTGAGAGGTTTTTCCCAGGAAAGAGCTCCATGATATAAACATAAGAATAGGAAAATCAAAATATGAAAATTGTCACTAATGGTCATATGTTTTTTCCAAGGATGGCAGACGAGGACGTGCATGCGTAGCATTTTAAGTGGTCATGCTCACTTAGCTTTATCTACGTTGGGTACCCTTAACATGCCCTATTTGTTAATCCCATTTCTTTGGAATCTGGGAAGGAAAACAAGGTGTGTCTTAGACTGTGTTCAGACAGTCCCCGACAAAGGATTTACATTGTTAAATCAGAATTGTTGTTGTTACACAGGGTAGCAGAGAAGCTGCAGAGCTGCAGTCTTTATTCATTAGTCAGTGGAACTTTCACTCTCTTTTTTTTTTTTTTTTTTTTTTTAGAACTTTCACTCTAAATGTTAACCTATTTGGAGAAAACTGGTAGTTCTATGAGAAATCATACGTTGAGCACCCCCATAGTGCCAAAATGGCATGATCCTTGTTTCACTGCTGATTCAGGCTCTGCCCATCGAAGCATCACTCTTCGACTATTCAGGGGTCAGGTCAGCGCTAGTTCAGACTGTGGGCAAAAGTCATCCAAATCTATTTTGTTTTTTTTGGTCATACAGTTGCAATCAAAATTATTAAACCCACAGATTTATTGTAAAAAGTTACAGACTTCCTGCTGTTTGCATTTATTCATTTAGCTGACGCTTTTATTCAAAGCGACTTAAAATTGCTATTCATGTCAGAGGTCGCACAGCTCTGGAGCAACAAGGGGTTAAGTGTCTTGCTCAGGGACACATTGGTGGATGGGTCGCAGTGGGGGATTGAGCCCAGGTCTCTCACACCAAAGGCATAGTCTTATCCATTGCACCATCGCTATGCATTGCAATGACCATATCCAACACAAGATATAAATTCAGGTATGATGTAGGTATGATGCAAATTAGCAACAACAAGCAGAAACCAGAAACCAGGGCCTGCAAAAGGTTCCTAGGTACGTATCCAATATGCACCAACAGGCATTGGGGGAATCCATGTGCTATCTTGCAAATTCGTGACAATCAGTGTCAAGGGGTTAACTGTGGGTAATGATCTCTTTTCTTAACTTTTTGGACCGTTGGGCCATTTGACTTAGCCATGTTGCTAACACATGGTCAAATGTGACACTCAACAAACCCCTGGTAGTTCAGGTATTTCATATGTTCCAGCTCACACCAGATGCAACTAATAAAGTTGTTTAAGGTATTGTGACAGTACTAGTTTTGCAAATTTGTGATGTTGTAAGGGATTCTATTTAGGGGGTTCAATAATTTGGAGACTGGAAAAGCGTTTCTGGCACTGTAGAGCGTGTCTAAGCGGTGCAATTCTTTGTCTCTGCTGTTTCCACCCAGAATAACTAGGATGCACATGATGCAGAACCCTGCCAGAGTTTTTACATCTCACAATTAACCAACAGTTTATCTTATTTACTCTAACACTAGTCTGAAATTGGTGACATAGGTCCTTGCATTAAAAAACATGAATGTTTGAACTGCACAGGATGGCTGTAACAGAGCTGTGTAGCAATTAAGCCCTTGCTCATTTTTTAAATTATAAATCAAATCTAAATACAGATCTAGCTAGCTGGGGCCATTCTGTGTGGAGTTTGCATGTTCTCTCTTGTCTCCTACAAATTATGTTTATTATACTACTAACTTGTTTTATTCATTATTTTTTAAAGGAAACAAAATCGTTGCCTGCATTTTGCAACTGGCAAAATATTTCCAGAAAGTGCAACATTTATGTACCACATGCCGTACAAAGAGCTAGACTTTGACACAGACTACAGAGGTTTGCATCCTGAGTTGATAAAAGTCCTTTGATTAAGAATTGGAAGTGATTTATGTTAACTGAGCACAGGGGGCACGATTTTTGCACAAAATGCAAATGAGAAATCCATGGACGATCCTAGTATTGTGTCACTCTATGCATGCCCACACACCTCTGTTATGCTAGCAGGCTCAGCTAGAAGCTCAAGCTAACCATTTACATCCACACCAAACATGCAGCAAACACCAAGCATCTAGATGAACTTATATAACATAAATCGCTTTGTAATCACTCTACATTGCTGCAGTTATTACTGTCGGGATATCTCTCATCTCATGCTACACTGAAGTCCGACCACTCTAAAGGAAGCTCAGCTCTAGCTCTGATCAGCTGTGTAACATATTACACAGCCAGATGATAATAACAACAAATGCACCAATACACATTTACAGTTACAACCGCTGACTTTCTTTTGCCGTTTTTGCTGTTTTCAATCCAAAAACTGCTGTTTTCTATGTATTTAAAGATCCGAGCCGCCATTCTGGTATTGCACAATTGCTGAGCTCTTAGGTTTCTTTTCTTTCGGAAAAACAAAGGAGAGAAGAAGAGCTGCTTTGGAACAGACAGTCTTAATCGTCGTCGACTGGCCAACTCGTAGGAGCTACACAGACCTCCAATATATCAAACGATTTGTTTGCTCAGTACAAAGAGAAAGAGCCCACTTACATGTACGTAGCCTTGTAGGATGTAGTGGGCGTGATGAATGGGACTGCTTTTGGTCACAGGAATGTTGATCAATATTCTTTAAACACAACCATACAACTGTTTTTCATGCTTTAGTTTCTACAACTGAATACTGTATTGCAAAAATGGATACTGTGGGAAAACAAATGAAACATTTTGGTGAGTGTTTTAAAGAAACGTCTGGTATTAACATTTTGTGAATTGGCAGTATCTTTAATTAGCAATGTAGCAATGGTTCCTCATTATCTTGATACAACTAGAATTTAGTTGGCATGGAGTTTCTTGCTTATCTGCTGTTGCAAATTAGTGGTATATAAACATTATATCTAGGTTTCCTCACTATGCTCCAGTTTCTTCCCAGTCCAAACACCTGCAGCTAAGGTGAACTGACACCTTCAAATTGCCCATAGCTGTTAGTGTGATTGGTTATCTGTCTATATGTCGTACTTTTACTAAAATATGACTCTATAAACAGCTTCCACGTGCATCCAGTTGTAACTAACATGAATCCATTCATTCTTGAAAAGGAGTGTTTTATACTAAAAACAGCTAACTGCAACAAAGGCTGTTTATTACCAATTGCGACTTCCTACTGTCAAGTCTTTAACTTATGAAGACAGCACAACACTAGTTAAACTCAGCTGTAAGGTTTTGTCTGCACTCAGATGACTTTGTTGTTAAATATTTTGAAGTACACTAAATCTGATCCCACAGTACTACTGTAACTCTCTGTGTTCCTGGGTCCTTCCGCCAAACTGTGTGCCATCTCCTCTGAGAATGTGTGCACACTGTTAGCAACCTATTCATTTGTACATACCCGTGCCCTTATCCCTGCGGACGTTGCCATTACTCTCTGACGCTGTAGTGGGTGCTCTGAAGTGGTTACCCTTTGTATTGCTGTGGATTTGAACTACATTACAAATCTTTCACAAAGGCTGCATGGCACCATTACAGCATGTGTGTTGTTATTTTCTTCTACTTGTTTCCTCACTCTTCTCGTCTTAGTTGGTTGCTGGAAGGTTTTTGAAGGAAGTAGAAAAGGAAGTGAATGACTCAGGGGTATCACAAACCAGTGATCCCATCATCATCCAAGAAGCTGTTGGTGCAGCAACTCTTTGGAAAATTTTGGTGTGTAAGAGTGTGAAGACTGGCACACTCACCATAGCCTCCTCATTAATTTTTCTACGAGACCCCTCTACTGATGCAATGGCCTGGGTAATATGCCTAGGGTGTCCAGACATAAAGGAAAAACCAGGCTCAGCTGTTGTCACAAAACAAATAAATAAATTATAAACCAATTGTCACTGTGATAACAGTTTTTAAGTGTTATTGGTCACAGAAAATCACTTTTTGGCAGTGCAAGGCTGTAAAGGATCTTTAAAAAAAAAAGGGGGGGAAAGACTGGCAGTTCAATCCCCCTGCTTCCCCCAGCCAGCATGTCAAAGGATCCTTAGGCAAGATCCTTATTAACCGCTGGGCTTATTGTCTGTTTCTTCATTGAGACCCATATATACTTCTGCATCAGATTAAAAAATCCATTCTGTAGCAGAACAGCTACAACAGCTACAGCACAACCCAGCCCACAACCCCGTGCCATAAACGCTTTGTACCCCTGTCTGGCAGTGAAAACAGTACCGAGGTGATTTACAGTCAGACTCCGGAGACGGTGAAGACACAGCTAGTTCAGGTGGGGACAGGAGTGGAGCGTGTTTGTAGGAAGTTAAGTTTTAAGTAACATTTAA
The DNA here is from genome assembly GCA_029875015.1 of Lepomis gibbosus. NCBI lineage: Eukaryota > Metazoa > Chordata > Actinopteri > Centrarchiformes > Centrarchidae > Lepomis > Lepomis gibbosus. The sequence goes on along the minus strand of JAPMOB010250440.1, from coordinate 5,377 downwards.
TATCATCTATCGTGCTGATCAGTCAGCTGCATGTCCTTTGTTAAAGGCTCATTAATACGGTGTTATTGGTCTGAAATGTAGCCCAGTGTTCTTATAACATTGTTTCTCAAACCACTTTCTCATGCGCCCAAAATATTTATTTAAATAATTATTAAAAACATGCAAATGATAGTTCCCTAATGGCTTAAACTAACTCGAGTACAAGTCAACTAGGAAGATCTTTAGGGTGGGCCTGCTCTAAACCTTTCTATTTCTCAAACTTAGGATAATGATCAATGCAATTAAAAAACCACACTTAAAAACAAGCCCAAACAGCGCTGGATGTTGGATAACCATCTGTTTAGATCCAGTCACACAAAAAATACAATTAAAATATTTTGCTATACATTTGAATCAAATCAAGATAGCAGAAGAAGATTAAAAAAGTAAACAGGTTGATGATTTTATTTATTTTTTTGCATCTATATTTCAGTCCTCCCTTCTCTGTCTCTCCCATCTTAATTGAAAGGCCATGGCAGGGGACCTGAGCAGCAAATAGCCTGATCAATACAATGCCTGATGTGTAAATTGATCGTGTTCGTGTGTATGACGGAAATTGTTCTAGTGTGCAAGTGTTTGAGTGACGGACTTTCCCTGCATGTGTGAGAGAGTGTGTGTGTGTGTGTGTGTGTGTGTGTGTGTGTGTGTGTATCCGTGCTCCCACTTATGAAGGTGTTCAATCAGTCTAATTCATTCTCGCCCAGAGACTGCTGTGTGGTTGCAGGACGATTCATTTACTCTGCAGGCTCAAATCAAAACTATTCCCAGCATTCCCCGCTGTAATAATCACTGCATATGAAATTAGAAGATCCATAATGCCAAACTGCTTTACACTAAGGGCCAAGCAGTGGCGTGCAGAAGTCTTTATGAATCTCTATAATTTAAATTCATCGTGGACATCACATTAGGGAGAATCAATCTTATCTTCATTATGAGTATTTTAAGAAAAAGAAGAATACTCTCATTGATTTCTTCAAATCAATGCATACAGTACTGAGAATAAATTAAGATAAAGATCCAAGTTAAAGGATAATTTCAGTATTTAAAAAAAAAAATATAAGAACATATTTTCACATAATTTGGTGTTGAAATGCGCAGAAGGTATAAAGGTTTAAAAATACTGAAATTACCCTGTAAAGCCATGGCTACAAAAAAAGTCAATTGCTGAAATAAAGTCCACAAGACACCAGTGCTACAGCACAGGAGTGCATCATAAGATGTCTATAGCACAAACATGATAAGCAGAGCAACATGTCAACAGGACTGTAGTGCAAATATAGGGCCAAAATATATGTAAGGTAAGTAAAGTGAATTTGGAGTGCTGACTTGGATTCAGCAGGAGTTTATATGTTGTTCATCACATGAAGAGCCGAGTTCTCCAACTATGACTGGCCAGGCCGTGTCTCTTTGAATCTTTGTATTTCTGGTACGCTGGCCTGTAACTGTCTGGATATTGTCACAAAAACTGTTTTTATACATTCTGTTTCTGAGATGAAGGCCTGTTGAGATTAACCTGATTTGTGCTGAGTTTATCAGGTTAAAGAATTCAATCAAAATGATAGACTGTTTTAAAAAGACAGAAAAGCAAAACACTTCCCAAATCTAACTTATAAAGAAGCATTATTTTGCTCCACCTGCAGTAATGATCCCTTCCAGTCTTATCAGTGTGGCATCTGCTCAGTCTCACTTTCTAAATAACCCAACCTAGCCAGCTTTGTTGTTTGTTAACAATAATTAATTTTCTCCACCTCCACTAAGAAAGCTATTTTCAAAGGTAAACATAATCTCAGGACACTCTTCAAACTCGAGCCGTCATTACAATTATTATCATCTGGCTGAGCGTTGCACTTTAATTCCACGGTGGCCTCTTCTCTCAGCTTGTCAACAATCATTTATTAGATACATAGGCGGTCCAAATGTGAGTACACAGACTGGGAGGTCAGGAACAACGAGGCGAGGTGATCAAAAAAATGCAACGTAGAGAGTAGTTTTTAAACTTTCACATGACAATGCTCAACAGCTCACTGGAATCCATTCTCATCATTTTATTACTGGTTATTTTGAATACCTCAGTGTTGATGTGCGCCTTCTGTAGTAATTGAGAAACATTCTCTTCAGCCCAAATATTCTCACTTCGTCGTGGGTCCAGGTTTGTCCCCTGCTAGTAGACATTGTGATTGCAACTCTTTTATCAGTAATAAATAGGAGATAAACATAGCAGTAGTAGCATGCGTCCAGGTATTGGTTTGAATGGTGTTCACAGCAGAAATGCTCCTATGTTCACTTGACAGCGGTCCAAGTCCACCCCTTCACTAGTGCACCATGGAGTAAACGCTCCAGGCTTCAGTCCAACCAGACTAAAGACACGGTTGCTAACAACATATTTGTTTCCATTTCTATGAACAACATTTGTATTCACTAATATAATTTCAGAAATGTAAAATCAGATTTACAGATGCAGTTAAATTGTGTTTCATTTTTCCTCCAAATGGTATTAATCCAATATAAAGAAAAGTAGGTGTAAGTGGTAACTCTTCTGTTCGCTACAAAATTGGCTTCATTTGATGAAGGTGGCATCCATATACAGAAATGAACATTATTATTACACCACATAAGAAAACATTTATTGTTTTGTACGGGCAATAAATGAACAAACAGAAATATTCTCCTTAACCCTGCAACAGTACAGTATATTAACATACAAAGTGATGCTGCTTCTCTTTGGCTGGCCTAATGGCCTCTAAACAACTCTTTTAAGTTTCTAATAACTTAAATCCAAACTGACGTCTTTGGGATTTGAGCGGGTGGTGCTGTGTATATACTACTGTCAACACTGATCACAGATGTAGAGAATATAAAAACCCATTGTGTTTTACCATGTTTGTCAGATAGGCCTCTGACACAGTCATCTCTTATTTTCTGCAGTGGTCTTCTAAAACATGTCATCATGTGAACATTTGGTTTCTCAGAAATGTTCATAAAATGATAAAAGTCATAAAATATCAAGGTCAGGAAACAATGTTAGTTACATGCCTTGTGCCGTTAAAAAGGAGCCATGGTCTCAGAAGCCCAAACAGAACATGGGTGAACATGAGAAATGACTGAATGATTTATTGAAATAAAACAGTATGTTGGATTTTGCATCATGCATTACGAAGACTGCAGAATGATACGGATAAAAGATCAAAGATTCGGAAAGTACCACCGGCCTTAGGAAAGCCTTTTGCTGTGCGTGTTTAGTTTTACTGTATGTGATTGAAATTTAGCCGTTTATGGGAAATATTGCAAATACCATAATACAACAAAACATGCATTTGCAGCTATTTAAAGACACTAGAAAACAAGTAAAGATCCAGAGGTTTTAGAATAGCTGACGCAGTGATGAAATCAGCATCTGCTGCTCAGTTGTTGGTCTGAAAGATAAAAAGTATCATTGGATCGTTTCTAATTTCCAATAAACCCACTTTTGTCTTAGTCACTTTTGTTAATCTTCTCCTGTCAGTTTGGTTCTTTCCTGCTTTTTCTTCTAATTCAAATTTCTTTCCTTCTTTCTCTTAACATGTCGTGTGAACGTATATCGTGCTGAATCTGACATGATGCAAAAGGTTACGTGTTACTATATGTCTGAAACTAATCAGAGCTTGAAGTTAAAAAAAATAGGTGCCAGCTGGACAGTCTGCCTACAGAGTATTTTCAACATTTCAACAGTTTATTAGATGAAATTCAACAATTCAACTGTTTCACAAACAAGACTGCTTCCTAATGTGACGCCAGTGTGGTTATGATTTGGTTTAGGGCTAATGTTGCTGTATTCATTTCACTTTTAGAAAATAGCATACAATATAGCTTACCAGTAGTAAAATATTCATTCCAATTGGACAATGAAGCATGTTTGTGGGTTGTTTTCTGTCATTCCTTGTGCAAGAAAATAATATAACCATTCATGCAGAACATCAAGTTCTAGCCTGCATTATTAAAATTTCCTGAAGCATGTCACATTTGTTTTAATGTCCCGTCCCATCCATCACAGCCTGGATGGGACGGGATGCCGGTTCATGAAAAGTGACACTGACGAGCAACTTTATGAAAAGTTAAACATGTTGTAACAAAAGGCACCCGGTCTTCTCCCTATCTGACCCCGCTATTTAGGGCCATTGTGAATCACAGAGCGAATCTGATATGCAGAAGGCAGGAAAGACCAGCAGCTGCTTGTGAGAAGTGTCGGTGAGCAAGAAAAAAAATCACTGAGGGCCAAAGAGTTAAATGTAGAAATGCATGTTCTGCATACTGATGAGTACTGGCCCACTATAATCACTGAATTAATACAATTCAAAAGTTTAATAAGAGTAATAGTAACAAACACTTTGTCACACTCGTCCTATAGAAGCACAAGGAACATTTTACATCAGTATGAGACACACTGGTTTTCACTTTACACCATTGCTACAGGTCCTTGATCATTCACACTTTCATGGAGTCATCCCCTTCACACACACACACACACACACACACACACACACACACACACAATGTTGAAGGGCTTTATTGGGTGACGTGGCTCAATATTGATTTTCTTCATCATTCTATCATTGTATTATTTTAAGAAAGATGATTTCAAATTGAATATCCTCAGCCATATATTGTTGGTAATAAAAAATTGTAAATTGTTCATCCAATCTTTTGTTTAACCTACAATCTCAGGCTATTAAACAGAGATAGTGGCATTTGAACATTTCTTTAAAAATCCTGACTGAAGCTAAATCCTTATTCAAATTATTGAACATTATTATTGCTTTTTTACATGGAAATCATTTCTGTAAGCGATAATTGTGTGCCAGTAAACAAAATAAAGCAGTTCGAATGAATTACTCTGTGCATGAATTTTTATTTTATATATTTATTATTACGAACTTTATTACCTGGCTTTACTTAGATTTTAGTCGTCCATAAAATGCAATAGGCTACGGTATCAAATTAGATAACATCAGTATCAGCGTATAAGGTGTTCTGATCACTTGAATTATTGTTAAGGAAAGAAACCAGGCTGCAAAGATGCCTGGGCATATAAGTATATCTGACAGGAATAGGCTACTATTTACACAACTCTGGAGATTTGTTGTATCTTTATGATTCTTAGTTTTGGGTTTATACTGTATGGCAGGAAGACATAGTTCATTCATAGATAGATAGATATGAAATATTTGTAAAATGTACATTCCATAAAGAAAGAAATGAAATTATTGTATACGCTACACTTTGCCTTCCAGAACTCTTAATCTATTTAAAGTGTGTGTGTGTGTGTGTGTGTGTGCGTGCGTGCGTGTGTGTGTGTGTGTGT
>JAPMOB010250437.1:0-11342 GCA_029875015.1 Lepomis gibbosus | reverse complement strand
ACACACACACACACACACACACACACACACACACACACACACGCACACACACACAACTCACATTGTGCAAAGACACGCACCCAGCCAGTAAGGCCGGAGGGAAAGTTAGGGTGACAACCATGATTCCAAATTAATTAGATATCCAAATAAGAGACAATGAGGACTTGTTAGATTCTCACATAAAGTTGATAGCACTAGGAGCCAGACTTGATAGGAGTAAACTAAGATTTATGAACATAGAAGGCCTGGTAAGGAGGGTCTGATAAGGGAAGATTTATAAACACAAAGGGGCCCTTGCGAGGAGGCTGTAACTCTGAAGGTCAGCATGTGATTGCACCCATAGCATACAAACCTGTGTGGATGTGTTAATGTTGATCAAATGTGAGATTGTTTCAGGCACAAACACTTTTTCTAATAGATGATGTCTTATTTCTGATGCCACATTTCAGTTTATTTCTTTAGAAGTGTTCATATTTTTTAGAAGTGTTGTTGGGTTGTATACACTATTATTTTAAAACTGAATATGTGTGGAGGTGGAAAAGGTGGGTCCCACCACAAGAGGAGGAGCAAGACAGGTAACCAATTTAATACAGAGTTTAGGAAGTCTGCTCCTGGAACCTGCTCTGATACACATGTATTTGTCTTATTTGTTTGAAATTATAACTAAACTTGAGGTAATTTGAAATTTAGGATCTATGTATGATTGAAACGAATACCATTTATATTGAAAGAACTACAATTCATCTAAGTCTAAGTTACAGTTACATTCAAGGCCTCTGGCCCGGTCTGAGGGTTTTTATCTCCCACAGAAGTAACCAATTTACTCAAGTTGTGTACTTAAGTATGATTTTGGGGTACATGTAGTTCCATTAACATAACACTACATTTCTCTGACAGATATAGTATAGTTAAAGGAAGACTTCAATAATTTTGGAAATTCGTGTATTTGCTTTTTGACATAGAGTTATATGAGAGGATCGATATCTTTCTCATATTTGTTTGTTCTACACATCTGGTCGCCGGTTAGTTTAGCTTAGCAGAAAGACATTAAACAGTGGGAAACAGCTAGCCTGAGTCTGTCCAAAGACAACAAAATCTGAAGTTTTACAGGGGTTATGTTTTAGTTTATTTCTTGGCTGAGACCAGTAACTTCCTCAAGTGTCCACTGGTTGCCTGGCAACTGTTCAGAGGCAACAAATAGTCCGGCACACAACACCCCATATTACCAAAAATAGTTGTTTTTACAATTTGTTTTTTGTGCGTATTAAACAAGTGCTATATAACATGTTAATTAGTAAGCTTAAGAGGTGTTGGTAGGTCTTTTTTATTATCAATGTAGGCGCCGGATTAACATTTTGCCCTTTTCCAGTCTTTGTGCTAAGCTGAGAATTGTAATACAGAATGTAAAATATTTCATTTTCCAACATAGTACCCTTTTCCAACTTGATAAGTTTAGCTATATTTTGTTAATGATCCATCTTTACTTTTATTTGAGAAAAACACTGAAGTCACATCAAGTGTAACTTTAGTCTTTTTCAAGTTGGGCCTTATTTTTCCATGTTTTTGTCTATATGTGACTAACTGGGAAACATTTGAAATTGGTCCAGTACTGAGTGAGAGAGCTGAAATCAGCAGCAGCGGCTGCAATCTCATTCTTTTGGGCTATTGCGCCCTGTCAAAATAGGTCCACTAAAGTGCTGGTTTTTGCCACTGACAGGCTCAGGTTATACAAGTGTCTGACAACACTGTCAAAAGTATCCTTTCAGAGATAGCAATATTTTTAGAGTAGGATGCTTTTTGTTAAGCCAGATGCACTGTAGTCACTATGTTGCCCGTGTCAAAGCCACCAGATTCCATTGATAAAAACAGTGATTTTACTTCACAGAACATGGGAGTTACTGGTCTACCGCTGCCTCGGTCAGTTTGTTCGTAAACTATCCGATCGAGGCAGCGGTTGTCGGTCATAGAGGTAAAATTATTATTTTTGTTGAAGTAGTCTGGTGTCTTTGACGAGAAGGATATAGCATCTGTTTCTAGTTAAACAAAAATGATCCTACTCTTTTAAAAAAAGTACATCTCTGTAGGTATTCTTTTCATTCTGCTCTATAACAATAGTCTAAGCCTGTCAGTGGCAAAAACAAGCACTTTAGTGGACATACTTTGATAGGGCACAATTTTCCACGACAGCAGCGCACTTGCTCAGTGCTGGACCAATTTCAAAAAATGTTGTCCATGTTAGTCACATAAACAAAAAAACATGAGAAAATAAGGTCCAGGCTAAAAAATACTGAAGTTACCCTTCAGGGTGTTTAATACTTCTTACGCCGCTTCTCACCATTACGTGCAGTTCATTCAGCTGCTAAATACAAACTTTAGGGTCTGAAATTTTTAATGAACTTGCTGCTAATTTGTTTCCCCCTTCATTATGTTGTTGTGCCATTGGTAATTTGCCTGCTGAGTCTGGTGTGGTTTCTAAATTATGCTGAGTTGGCCTTGGCAGGTTGTGGCATTGATGGAGCCAGCGGTGAACAACTTTCCTTCACTGAAGCTGATTGTGGTGAGCTTTGTAGTGTTCTTAGTTCAAAGAAAGTTGTAACTTTGTTAAGAAAAGTGCAACAGAATTATGAATGAAGGTCTAATCATTATTATGTTATTATATAACAAGGATGAGAGGCTGAATATTTTAATTTTTTCATGGTGCTGGAGAGTTTCCTTTGGTGCTCGCTAAAACGTCTTTGGGGTTCGCCAAAAAATTTTCTATGCAGTTGAAGGCACTGGTACAGTTTGGATGGACATTAAACTCTGTGGTTGTGTTATTTAATTAAAAGTCAAAGATACAAATGTGTACATGAAAGAGGTAGGTGTTAACTACGACTTTTAAAGTGCATTTCAGCAACTGTAACTTATTCTGCTAATAGCTGGTGGAAGCTAAAGATTACAGTTTTATGAAAAATAAATACAGTCTATAGAGAAAATCAATTTACTTCCAGATTTGCCAACTATGGTGATGTGTTTAGTTCACAAATGAAGCATTTGGAATTCAGTACTGCTTTGATTTGAGTCTCGGATTGGCTGCCACTCCATGGAAATTGTAGCCGAGACACATGGTCATGGTATTTTGTAAATTTTGACTATATGGATGCACAGACATACATGTGTGAAGACGTAAAAGGATATTGCTACCTCAAAAACTGTACTGCATAATCTAATGGTCAAATCTTTGCCCAAACCTAGTCCTGACTGTTTTTATTTTAATCAGTGTTCCTTCTCCAATCATATTTGTTGACTCTGTCTGTTGGGGTTTAACCAACCAATATGATTATTTGTGCTCCCAAATGCAGCTGTGTTTGTATAAGGAAAACTCCAATCTGTGTCTGAGATATTGTGCGTGACGAGGGAATGAAAAACAAATGAATGAAAGGAAGACGGCTGATGTATTGTCATTGCCCTGATTTAAAATATTTGGTTTACAATAAAGTGAAACAAGGGAAAGAGCAGAGATTGAATAACCAAGGAAGTTTTGTCATATCATGGCATGAGCATGAATCTTACTGTAGAGTGGGGTGGGACACAAAAAAGTTTTTTTTTAAAAACTGCCTGTTTTTTATCCTCTAGCATGAAATTAATTAAACTGCAACCTGAATAAATAAATGCTTTCCCGAAGGACAGCCAAGTCGGTTCGCTGCGTTGATCCCCCACTCTTTCAGACGGGACATCTTCAACTCCAGCTGTATGAGGCTTAGGACTGCAATGATGGAAAATGAAGAGTGCAGCTCCCTCACAAAGTGCATTGCTCTGGGTAACCTTGACAGTGACTGCTGGTGGACAGGGGGTGGGGGGGTTGCAGGTAGTTTGGGTGGAGGAGGTTTCCATTTAACTTGAGGTGCAGTGGCGGTATGAGGATTTATTGGGCTTTGGGTGTCATCCTGTGACAAGGTGCACATTCTTTCGGTGCATTATGGGCCCAGATGATGGTAGTTGGGAGCTACCAGTAAATAACCTCGAGGTTATGTCTTTTATTGAGTTATACATTCTATTAAATTTATGACTGAAGCCCTATGGAAGACAATATAAAAGAATATACAAGTAGAATTCCTAGTGAAGCGTGAACAGCGGTGAAGGAAATACATTCGGCCTTCTTTACAGGTGATAATATGTCAACAGTGATGGAGAGGCAACAACTGCAAAAAACATAGAGACTGGCATGTATCAGCAGTATAATTCCTTTATTATTCCCCACATAAACCTCACTCAATTTGTTCTTAATTTGTGAATGAATTAGCACAGATCAGCAAAACAGACATCTAATATCCTATAAAAAATATTTGCAAAATATTGGCAAGTATAAACACTTATCTCAGACTAAATTCAGAATTTTATTGATTCCTATGGGCTCATTTAGAGCAACAGAAAACATTTAACTTGGTAAATTTGAAGTTACGTGGTTACATTGGGGCAAGAGAGTGTTGACAAGACAAGGACAAATAGAATGAATAAGAAAATGGATTCATTCATTTCTGGGCACCTCTACACTAAAGCTGCGTTCAGTTATTCACTATTTTCACTGCTCAGGACACTGTACAAAACTGCCTTTTCATATTGTGCATCCATCCATCCATCCATCCATCCATCCATCCATCCATCCATCCATCCATCCATCCATCCATCCATCCATCCATCCATCCATCCATCCATCCATCCATCCATCCATCCATCCATCCATCCATCCATCCATCAACTGCTTATCCTGCGTACTTATCCTGGAGCGAATCCCGGCTGACATCAGCTGGAAACGCGGGGTACACCTTGGACAGGTCACCAATCCATCGCACACATAGACAAACAACCAGTCATGCTCACACTCACACCTAAGGAAAATTTAGGGTCACCAATCAACCTAGGCCGCATGTCTTTCGATGGTGGGAGGAAGCCGGAGCACCTGGAGAGAACCCGCACAGACACGGGCATATTGTACACCCTCAACATTGAATTTCTTACAAAAGACTTTCCAGTTAGAAGTGGTAAAAGCACTTAGGGAGTCAAGTCCCCAGACCAGGTCTTCCTTGATATAGGGATAATAACTCAATTGGCTTTCTCCTGGTGTTATGAGTTATATTTTTTCCCTGGGAGTTTCTGAGTTTTTTGCCATTGTTTCATGTGTCCTATTTGCCTGTTTCTCTCGTTCCTTGTCCTTAGTAGTTTGTCTTGTCTTTTATTTTAGCTCTTGGTCTTGTGTTTTGGTTCTTTGTTTCCAGTCCTGTGCCTTGGTTCATGTTTTGGTATTTACTTCAGGTTTCTTGCCTGCATTATTTTAGTTTAGTCTGCTCGTCTGAGTTTGTTTATTTCTGATTTGTTACTTCTTGTGATATGGCCTGTGTTTAGTGTTCAGTAACCTGTGTTGTGTCTGTTACCCCAGTAATCCCTCTGCATGTCAGTCTCTCTGTTTTCCCCTGCTCTCTCTCTGCCTGCCTGCGTCTCGTTAGCCTCATGTCTGTCACCTGTGTTACTCCCGCACTGCTCGTTAGTCCGTGGTGTATATATGTTTGTTGTTTCTCTTCAGTCTTTGTCTGGTTGTTGGTGTTATTCCCTGTCAGTTGTGGCTTCAGTCTCCCAGTCTCATGCAGTGTTTTGTCTTGCTGTTTTCTGCTCTGGGTGTTTTGGATTACCTGTGTTGGATTTTGGTTTCGTTTCTCATTTGGCTTTTTCTGGACTCCGCCTCTCAGTATGTAAGTGTGCTCGCTTTTTGTTTATTGAATAAATCACCTTTTGAACCACCCCTCCTCTGCCTTGCGTCCTGCGTTTGGGTCCTCCAACCTGCTCAACCCACATCCACCGCAACACCTGGTTAAATAAATAATAATAAATTGTGTCAGATAACAAAATCAAAAAAGCTTTGACATAAAACTTTCTATTTCAACGCCTGCACAATGCTGATTTTTAGCTGTTAGCACCTTGTCTAGCAATTATGTTTATATATACGTATGACTAATTCGCAATAGCATCTACATATTGAAGGAAATGCAACACCTTATAGATTTTAATCAATGTGGAAACGCTGTTAATTGTTGATACTGAACATATCTGCAAAACATTTAATAAAGCATACACTGTTTTTTTGCGACCCTGACCCCGGATAAGCGAATGAAGATGGATGGATGGACACAGTTTTTCATTGTTATATTTAGGCCCTCGCTGCGCTTCCAAGATTCCCTCTTGAAATATTTGAAAATATATAGAAATACTTTGCTTTGACTCATATGGCAGAAAAGGTCCATTAAAATGTCTTGAATTTGCGCATATTGCTTTTTGCACTTTGAAAAATCCAGAAAATATAATTTATTCCAAAAACAACTCCGCACTTGAACAGTCTGTGAAGTTACATTGCCGTGTTTTTTAAAATATAATTCACAACCAATAAAGCATACTTACAGGTTGTGATCGTATATTTCCAGAGCCAAACAGAGTCGGAGTTGCAACGTCTTTTCAGACCAATCGTTGAACTGTTGTCAGTGTTCTGCCGAAAAATTCTACAATAGCGCAAATTGATAGACTCGACTCTACTCGGCCCTGCTCAGTTTTCCATTGCAGACGGTACCCAGAGATAGGATGTAGCTTGGCGTCATAGCGACACCACACACAAGTGCCACAATGTTTAATGCGACACACTCCAGCGTTTCACAGAGCTTTCTCTTTAAGTTAAAACGTTTCAACATTGCTCAGAATGTAATGACAGATAAGCGGTATGAAAACCTTCCAGCTGCTTTCCTTTGCCATTGTTGCTGCAGCGGTCTGTCCGACGGCGGGAGCAGAGGGCTCTGTGAGCGGGCGGCTGGCCGGCCTCATGCTCCTCCCGCGGGTTGAGGCAGGTTTCCCCCGCAGCCACTTGCGGAGCTCCTGAACTCCGAAAATATTCATCATATTTTTGTTCCGCCATCACTTCTCGTAAAACTGTCAATTTTCTACACAGCTGATTTCTCACCTCAAAACTTCTCAGAAGTGGGTTTAGTGATGAAATTCCATACCAAAACTGTAAAATATAAAACTTTCTGTTGCTGGCCTCTGTCTGGTGCAATGATGATGCAGTGAATAGTGAATATTCTCTCTGACCAATCAGCAATCTGTTGTGTTTTCACGTTACATTTTAGTATCCCCCAGCTCGCATGGAACCTCGACGGAAGTGAGGTGATACGAAAAAAAGTACCTTAAAGCAGCTACAGGTTCAACATTTCTACAATAGAAACCCAAACAAAGGCGAGTCGAGCCAAAGGGCCTCTTCTCAGACTAGCTTGGTTTAAGGGCGTGCCTGACCCCGCCAGCCGCTTGGCAAGCTTTATGGCGCGTTTTCGTTGTGATGTCACAAGTAAAGGAAGTGAAGGGCTGGACTACAGACGAGCTGTTTAAAAGCGGTTCAGAGCACAGCTTTCTGTGGGAGATGGGAACTCCCTTTGGGCTGGACTTTGGGCTTTTTCACTTTGCAAACCTGCTAAATGCACACAAAAGACATATAACTCAAAGGAGAGGCAAAAAGCATAATACCACCTCTTTAATCCACTATAGGGTGTAATGACTCAGTCTTAGGTATTGGTATATGATATCAGTATATAAAGGTATATGACTCCTATTTGGACAACAATAAAATTGTAAACACCTTATAAATAGTTAGTGATTTTGGACACAGCCTAAACCACAGCTGGTATCCAGCTATTAGTACTACATCTCTAACTGATCACATTAACTATAGTTCATACTACTACAATAACTGGTAATTGAGGAATTGAATTAAGTGATTATTGTTTTGACTATTAACTTATAATTTGAGGGATTAGTAATTTTTAAACATCACTTAATCATTTCTAAATGATAAATAATCAAACAATTACCCCTGGCACATCGTGGACTCAGCTGAAACTGAAAAAATAATCTCTTTGCATGTTAATTTAAAATGAACAAGAGGGAATACTCATTCCCACTGGTTGTAAATAAAATAACACATTTGACAATGAGATCTGGGATCTTTTGGTACCATGTACTGATGAGATCTGTTCTTTCGTTGTGAAATAAATGATCCTTCATTGATAGGTCCGCTAAGTGCACTGTAGTTTCAAGCTTCTGCGTTCATTTTCTGCTGCTCCTCTTCTCTCATCTCAGCTCACTAATCCAGTGATGCTGGAAAATACAGCAAACATTTTCTCAGATGGTTTACAAAGGCAGCCTTTGTTGACCAGCCAAGAGAATTTTGGATCGGATCACAAATGCATTTTAAGCACGGCAAGTGGATGTATGACATGCTTGTATAGGCAGTGACATGCTTATTCAGGCCTGTGCATTCCTGATGTCAAGGAAATTCTTGGTTTCTTGAAAAACTAATGAAGACAGATTTGATAGGAAAATTTATCTTTTAAAGACTGGGATCTGTACTACTTGTGAGGAAAATATCCACTGAATTTCGTACCTCAATGAGATTTCCACAGTTGAAAAATGGGATACTTAACTCTGAGAAAATAAATCTGTGTCCAACGTTAATTTATTGGCAACTTAAGACCTTTGCTCACTTATGAATAATAGGGTAGAGGATGTCCTCATTGTGTTTATAATGCTAGTTCTTATTAGTTTCTGTTATCCGTATGCTAATAACAATAAGCAACTATGTCTCACATACATTTTAAAGGGATTATTTTTAACAGAACATTTACATAGATGAATGAACAAGATAAGAAAAAGAATGAAATAGTTACATAATAATGAAGTTTATAGGAGTGTCAAAGATTATGTCTAGTTCATTGGGTAGGTTGTGCTGAGCAACTTCTCTCAAGAAAACATAAAAAGGGATAAACGGTCTTTTGGCGAGACGTTTACTGACAATACAAACAACCAACCTACCAAGCAACCAAATAAACAAGCTGGATTTCAACAAATCTGGCTGCTGCTTTGGCACTTTGTTTTGATCCGGATGGAAACACAATCAAATATTAAGCGCAGTAAAGATAAGTCTTGGTTTGTCTCGGCTGTCATTTCCTCTAGCCTCCATAATGACCTCCATACACACTCAGCAACCACACCAAGCGTGTATCTAGAGATTTCAGGGTGAAACTTCCAACTCAGTTTTCTAAGACGGTGATGCAAATCAGATCTGCATTGACCCGGTATCTTCAAGGCTTGGTTGAGCCTTGCAGGCTGCGATCGATATGACCGCACCAGATTGGCTTTAGTGCCATGGGTCTGTGTGTTACTCACTGAGCTCTCTGATTTATTCCCAGAAAAACGCCCCATTCCTGGCAGGTTTAATTAAGGTTTGAGATGGCCAACAACAACAGGGGAAAGAGTCCCAGAGATCAAGCAGGATAAAGTACAGCCTCTTGGACAATTCTTTGAGGTTTAAGCCATCAACCTTGACTTGATAATGTCATGACAACGACACAGTCACGAGCGCTCGTATAGCCATAGTTAATGACATTCCACTGTTAATACCACTTTGGCTTTCAAGATAACAAAAGTCAGATGATTGGCCATGCAGCCAGCCAGTTATATTTCATCATGTTCATCCACAGCAGAGATCTCAATTCGATAAGTCTTTACGCCTGCACTTAAACATTGCAACGATATGTCAATGTCCTTGTCTGTAAATGTTTTTTGTTTGGATCTCCAAGGGCGTACCATCAGCAGACCATGTTGCAAACACCACAGTTTACTCTTTCTGTTCCTTGTAAAAACATATGTTAAGATAGTTGCCATCTCTTGCACACGTTGCTTCCTTTTCAAAGGGGGACTGCATGAAGGAGGAGGTCATCAGGAACACATCAGTATCCAATTAAACGCTGTTAAAACTGGGAACCTTGTGTGTAGATTTTGGCAGAGGTAGAGGTTTTACCCGTATTTTTTTTCTGCTCTTATGTCAAAGGGGGAGTGGAGACTGAATAATCCCCGCTATAATTTGGGGAGTGACAGCTGCTGGCGGTGGTAGTGCAGACGAACAAATTTCATTTTGGACGCCTGTTCTCTTAGATCACATCATTCTGGTGTCCACCAGTCTTCCCGTGTTTTTACAGAAACTCTTCAGAAATTGCAGAGTTTTGACTTCCTTTTCCTTACACAGAGTGACTTCATAGCCATAGGCCTGCACTGAGGTTGTTCATTATGGCCAAGTATTGTCTAAACGTATTGGGAAGAAGTAAAATGGTCCAAGATTAGATAAAAACACCATAGCTGACATTTAGATCTCAGCTCTATTGAGCTCAGAAAGCTCTTCCCTTTTAATAATCTTTAAACTTTGATGCCTCTTTTGTCTAAGCACTTTGCGTAATCTCGTCTTTTCCGTCAGATGTCTTTGAGCGGTGGTAAACATTTATCTGAGGCAAACTTGTCTTTTAGTCGAGTGATGAGCTTTTGACACCAATTTGTGTTTGTTAGACTGCAGCAATTCTCCCTCCCCCTGAGATCAATACCTCGGCTCGTCTCTTTCAGGCTGTTCGGCTTTACAAGCTGTAAAGACAGATAAAGTGGAAAGAAAGAGAGAGAGGCAGATTGAAAAGAGAGAGGGAAATAGAGGTGGAGGGAATCACAACAGCCAAGCTGCTGAGTAAATCTGGAATTGGTTTTATTGCTAGAGCATGACTTCCCTGATGTTTTCTGCTTGGCCAGTGTGATGTTTTCACATCAGGGTTACTGGACTTTTTGCACTATTATAATTCCTTGAAATAAATGTGACAAATGTTTCTGACAAAAAGGGATTTCCGAAGCCTAATATGCATTTATATACGCGTCTTTGAATTTAACCACTTTCTTACTTAAACACTAGGCTTATTCAGTGTTTTGGGTCAAAAAACCCCTGAAACATCAGAGACTCGTGACTTGACAGCTCTTCTTTGAAAGTCAGACTTATCTAATGTTTTAAAAGATTAGCAGCATGTCAAAGCAGGGTGACCCAGACCCATTGTATGGCAGGAGTCTCTGGAACAGATTAGGCTTCACTTACAAAATATTCAGTATAAGTGAAGTCTCCCACTGTCTGATAAAGGCATTTGGTTGAAACAGAGGAAAGAGTTCCTCAGTTCTTAAGCTCTGTTTCATTGCTATGGACACCACGTCATTCTTCTTAATATAATTGAACAATTAAAAGAACAAATCAAACGTGAGTAGAAAATTATTTCATAGCAGAATTCCATGGTGGGACCTCTTTAGTCAAAGTTGGTGACATGACAAGCCGATAAAAGCAGGGGCGGATTTAGTCATTTTTAGGCCTAAGGCAAACACAGGCATGGGGCTCTCCACAACCCTTGTTCTCCCCTTTTCAGTCCTTATTTATCTGAGAAAGACGTACTTCATACCTGTCAAGTTTTGGATTT
>JAPMOB010250436.1:0-26211 GCA_029875015.1 Lepomis gibbosus | reverse complement strand
ATGTTTTGGCTTAAATCCAAACTGATTATCCAGGGAAGAGATATACCCACTCACTCTATCAAGGAGGATTCTTTCTATTAGCTTAGATTTGAGACTACCTAGTTTTGGGGAATGTACAAAAATAAAAGCAGAAACCCGAAGAGGGAAGGGAAACGTTTTCCACAAGGCAACACAAAGAGTAGGAATGGGAATCGAATGTCCTGGTTGTTAGCGCTACCCAAAATGTGTCCGTACCACTGAGTATCGAAAAACTGTCATGCACCAGACAGCACTTGTTTACTTCATTTTTAAACCAATGGTTACTGATTAAATTCGCCTGAGGAAGGTCGAAGACCGAAACGTTGTGTTTATTAAAACATTTGCAAGCGAGACAGTGTGCGGGATTTTCTTTCTGGCAACTGATTAAATTCAAAATCGTGACATTTTTTTAGGCAACTATTTTGTTTCGCTACTTGTCTTAAGGCGACATTAAACATTTCAGAAATCTGACCTCTTGATCGTTGATGCAGAAAAAAAAATTCTTCAAAATAAGCTTTAAATAAACAAACAAAGGCCGTCCTGGTGACGTTTAAGACGCTGAAAAAGTCCAGCAAAGGAGCTTTGTTGTACATTATTGCTCCTGTGATGTCACTATCAATACCCAGCCCCGAGAGCTATTTGAGCAATACTTTACAGTTTTTCTCAGTCGCTTTGGTGCATTTCTCGAATCATCCTTAACATTTGCAAAACAGTAGGTGCATTTCTCGAAACAGGTAGTACAAACAGCACAACACAGTGTTTTACCTGCAAAAGCCTGTAACTTGCTCAAAATCCTTGGTCTATCTCTCAAAAGCAAATCTTTATGTCATTGAACATGTCAGTGCCGTCAGAATGTTTATGAACAAGATAGTCAAAATGTTTAGTCATGTTGTCTGATATAACTGCAGCTAAGGTGTTGTTTACGATAATGTCAACAGTACAAAGTAAGACATTGCAAGAGACTGGATAGTCTAATGGCATTATTTTCTGTGACCATGGTGCATATAGCTTCCTCCTGAAAATGGGGCCTCTGCCACCCCTGTGAGGTTGTCTTGCAGTCCTATGTGGGGAAAGAACAGTATGCAAAATACAAGATTGAGTAAGATATTCAAAAATATGTTAGTGTATATACACTGTATATACTGCAAGTGTTTGTGTGCTACAATATACTGTACACTATGCATCTGTATGAAGTATTGTTTCCTTTATACTGTGAAAGGCAAGTGGAATACTATCAAATAAAGCATTAGAAGGAATCTCCCTTTGGGGATCAATAAAGTACTACTGATTCTGATACTGTAAGTATGCAATACTGCAGTACAGTGCACATTGTTATATTACATACCTGTTCTGTCTACAAAACGTTTGAACGATTGAAGACACGGTTGTTCTCCCAACATTTGGGTGCACCCTTCGACCAGCCTCAGCCATTGTAAGGCCATGATTGAGACCATGGTCCACAATTGTGGCCCTTATTTCATCAGGAACTTGCCTGTCGTTGGCCTCTTCTACCTCTTCCTCTGTTTTGCCTTCCTACCCTTCCACCACGTAGCCTTACTGCTCCTCTTCTTCTTCCCATCTGTTGACCCTGTTTATTTCCTTGTTGTTCTTCCATTGTCAGATATTGTAACACTGTGTTGTGCTCCGTCTATACACACATTTCAAATTGAGGGTTCATGAGATGCACCTTTGAGATATTTTAGAGAACCGGTTGATTATTGGTTGATCTAACATTTAACACACTCCCCTTCGTTGGTGAAAGTCAAGATCCACCTGAGAGCAATTTAGAAAATATTTACAAAAAAAGTCTAATAGACTCTATAGAAAATATGCTTGACAGATTATGACAACATGTTCAATCATTTTGCATGTAGTGACTTATACGATGAACTTGTGCTAAGATGTTTTGGGGAGTATAATTCATTGTGATCAGCATGACATAAGCAATTGATAATGTAGGAAACAGCAGACAATTGTACAAAATCAATTGCTTCAATGTGTCAAAGCATTTGTAAAATGTTCAAAGCAATGACAAATTGCTTTAATGATGTGCACAAGTGACGAGATGATGTGGAGGTTGAACAAGTAGTTTTGAGAATTTCAATTCTGATCTGAGAAACGTACTAAAGCGAGTGAGAAAACTGTAATACACATGAAAGATTCAGTTGATTGGACCTACAAATCTATGCACACTATGAAGTCCAAGCCCATATGGTGAAGGTTTTATTATTGCAAATGTTAAAAATGGTGCCAAAATGTGTATCGGTAATGTTGATACAGCCACCAGAGGTGAATACAAAACGTTAATAAGTAATATACATCTTAGATAAGTAATCCAAGATGGTTTTCAAAAAGACCTACTGCAATTTTCAAATCGCAAGAGGTGCAATAATTGTTAAAGGCAAAATGTGTGTCAAAATACCACTAGTAATGCTACTTAAATTAAATATTATTGCGCTGCACACAACATATCCTACAGACTCACTTGGTACAGATCCAAAAAGACCATAATCATGTACATGAATAATTATTAGGGCTAGGCGCGTTAACGCATTAATTAACAATTGTTCAGTCAAACCTTACAACCTTTTCAACTTTTCGTCAAACTTCTACACGTGAAAAATCTGTCAGTGCCTTGTTTGTCCCTGGGGGGATGCCGTACCTCGAGCAGCTCACTCAGCAGCTGCAGGGCCTGGAGCGAGCAGGACTCGGCGCCCTCCACAGGCGAGCTCAGCCACTGCACAAGGGCAAGCCCCGGCTCAGCTTTGCGTCCACCTTCAAGTCCCGCCCCCTGCCTCCGGCCTGCTGCCCTGAGTTTGGGTCCCGCCGGTTTGAAAACCACCTCGCACAGCAGCGAACACAGACCGGAGACACTGCACATGGCCAGGAGGAGCTCTAACACCTGCAAACATCACGCACAGACCAAAGTGAAACTGCAATGAAGATTATTCACTTTTTTCAGGCATCATTAAAGACCAAAAGCTAAATTTGGTAGGTTAATGAACGATGAAAATAATGTAGCTGTAATAATGATAATTCAATTTTCAGTAGTTTACCTTCTTTGCTTACCTGCACTACAGGTCATTTTACAGTTATCAACTGAACTGATGTTAACAATCTCTTTTACAAGGCGTCCTTGAAGGTTAAGCCTAGCGAAGGGTAAATGCTCCGTACTTGTATAGCGCCTTTCTAGTCTTTTCGACTACTCAAAGCGCTTTTACACTACTTCTGCATTCACCTTTCACACACACATTCACTCACTGAGCCTAACCGCTCAAACGTAACTAACATTCGGGGTTCAGTGTCTTGCCCAAGGACACTTCGACACGCAGCCTGGGGGAGCCGGGGATTGAACCGCCGACCTTCCGATTAACGGCCAACCCGCTCTACCTCCTGAGCCACAGCCGCCCCAATAGGGTAAAGCCTATTTATGAGACTTATATAAAGATAGACAGATTAGTGTGTAATAGGGCTGCACGATTTGGAGAAAAAGTCATATTGTGATTATTAGGGACAATACTGTGATTGTGATTTGATTGGAACTAATGGTACTATGAGTCTAGTTGCTTAATTATCAAGGAATGCTCAAAATACTGACATTTTGAAACGTGTCTTTCTCAACTTGAACAATGTTAAACAATATTTATAACAATAACTAGTAAAACAGAACAATGCAGTGAGTTGCTCTACAGAGGAGGCGGCTAGAAGCAGCACATACTGGGACACCAGCTCAGTGCACATCTGTCTGAGTCTCTATCCACAACCTGGAGGACGAACTGTACACGAGTGTATTAAATAAAGAGCACAATGTTTAATTAATAGTAGGCTATACTGTTAGTATAATAATAATAATAATATACTACATTCTTTATAATTTTATACAATAGTATACTATTTTAACACTAGTTGAACATTAAAAAACATTAAAGTTACATCTGTTTCATTTCTGTGGGTTGTTTTTATTTATTTAATCCTTGTGCAAGCAAAATAATCTACATTGGTGTCTAATTTGTTAATGCTAAGTCCTAACATTTAATGATTTTCAAACGGTCCTCTCCCATCAAAGCTGTAATTGGTCGGTTGATGAAAAGTGACTGACAAGCACTTCAGCTCAGTGAAAACTTTCACAAACTTCTTTTTCTTCTCTCAGTTCTTCTGTCTTACCGCTTCAGCTGCTGCCCACGTCACTCTGTCACAGAGCGACTGGAGCACCCTGCATTTCTATCGGTGCTCCGGTGACGAATATGTTTTGAACGATTAGCGGCAGGGCGGGTAGGGGGGTTACAGTAAGTTGTTGTCTCAAAAGTTACTGGCAGACTGCTCATAAATTTATTTTTGTCATTGCATGTAGGTTTATCTTTTTATAAGGTTATATGCGAGAGCACGATGTGGGCAGAGATAATGAGCAGACTGCAGCACCCACAGAGAAGAGAGCGTCACACACACCTTTTCTCTTTTATGAAATTGCACGCTTTTTGCGGTTATGTAATCGCACATGAGTGCATCGCTTTTTTTAGATTAACTGTGCAGCCCTTGTACATAACGATTATTTTTTCAATTAATCAATTTATCTAACAATTAATTTTGTATATTCTAAAGAAAAAAATGTTGCATATAACTCGATTAACATACCAATTTATCCAAAATAGATTTAAAAAACATGTCAATAATATTTAATTCAATCATCCTGATGAAGCACATTACAATAATGACAATAGCAGTATATCTTAAAATGAATCCAATTTCCATGTCACTGATGTGTTGTGACAATAACAATAACAGACATTAATTAGGCTACTTTACCTTAAATGTTTCTGACATGGATTTATTTAGATATTGAGTAATGCAGTATTTCTGAACCAGTGTGGGGCAAAGAAAACAACTGAAATGATTCACAGTACTGTACTGTTGGCCGAATATAGAGTTAGAAATAATCAGCAAACATGAAACGGCCGAACGTTAGCTGACACGAGGTGTAACGTTACCATGACAGCAGCGGGGCAGAAATTTCTTTTAACATAACAGACATTTTAACGGACTACGTGTTCTCGTGCTGATAACGCGCCGTGTTTGCGTGGAGACAGAAAGTAAACACGATATGCGCCGCTGCCGTCTAGACAAAGTGTTCCGGGATACTTTGGCTTCACGTGTTCATGCTGCTTCAGGTATTCGTGGACAGCAGTGTAGCTATTTCCAATTCACAGAGCTCACGTTGTTGAGCATCTGTCTAAAATACTCCCAAACTTTAGACAGTCAAAGGCGCAGTCTTGTAGCTGGACCCTGTCTGGGGGAATCCCCGCCAAAACCGGATTAAGAGACGCTTCGACGCACATAATATGAGTCGGCATACTTCAGTAATCGATAACATCAACAAATCGCCTCAGGCCTAATGTGTAACATGTAGATGTTGTCAGGATTCTCTCGTCTCACCTTTGCTGCAGAGTCCGGGTCTTTTGATTGCAGCAGTCCTAAAACTTGAGACACACATGCTGAGAAGTGCTGATACCTTAGAAATGGAAAAATAGTTTTCAACTAGAATTCACTGTCTGGTGAACAAAGCCTTGAATCCAACTCAGTTAAACTCAGTGTGAGATGCGGATGTTTGTGTGCATGGCGTACCTTGTCAGGTTATCGGCTATCTTTGGGTTTTTCAACAGGTCAACCAAAAGGTCAACAGAGTACTTTCTTGTCAGAGTACCGTCACCGTTCACAATGATGTTGAACACAAGCTGGAAAGTCTGGTGGATGTTCTTTGCGTCAAAGAGCTGAGAAAAAAAATAGAGGCGATAAGTGAGTCTGACCGGCATTAACGAACGTGTGGATGACTTTTCTTGTTTATTTTGAGAGTGTTAAATAAAGCTGAAGTGAAAAGGAGAACACAAAAATAAGGAAGAGTTGTATGAGCTGTTAAGATAAAAAAAACAGCAGCAGAACCAAAAATAAAGGTATGAGATACTATTATTATACATAAGTAACTTATATGTTCCACACAAGTTTCTCATCAGTTTTTCGAAAGGCTTGCAAAGTGCTGTTGGCATGACACCACAGATACTGTAGGTCCCAACATGTCTGATAGTGTTACACTGTTAACTAACCAAAAATATGTTGCAATAGCTGAAAAAATATGACACTGCTGTAAATGACTGTATTTTAATTTAAAAGTAAGGGTCAAGATCTTTCTTCCTTTGGTAGAGAAAGGGAGCTGAGTAGTCACAGGTGTTCAATTTTAAAATTTAAAGCCATGGCCTGTTTCCCACCTACCTTCTCTCCAACCTTCTCATTCAGAGTGAGGCTGGCCAGTATGGACAACGTGAAGACCACCACTGTCAGACTGTTGTGAGCCAGGAAGTTGATCAGAGTACGGTAGAACGGCTTCACGTTGTCCTACAAGAACACACACACATACATACACAAGACAATAGACATTTAAAATGTTATGTTTGTCTTCCATCTTAAAAATGTTGATCTGGTATTTGGTGTCCTTTAAACACAGATTTTTCCGTCATTTGGCAGAACGTCGACTTTGTTTGCAAACGCAGGTACATATAACAGACTCCCATTTATTACTAATAATTGTTCATTTTTTCTTCTTTCACTTGTCTTGCCCACACAGACAGACATCTTGCGTAACTTATTGTATTCAGCAGACTCACCAGAGACTTGATGTGGCTTTGCACCGAGTGGTTCTCACGACAAAGGTTGGCCATGAGGCCGAGGCACGGCATGATGATGTCGTCATTGTGAGACTGGCTGTGGCGCAAGAACAGACGGAACATGGTTAACTGAATTTCAAAAAATACAGCGTAATAATGTCGTACTGGGAGAAGTGAGGTGTGTGTCTTACATATTAGTCATGAGAAAAGCGATGAGCTCGTGGATGTAGTTTGCAGACTGGAAGATGCGAGTGTTGTAAGTCAGTTTCTGCAGCACCTGCAGACACTAAATGAAACATACAAGACAACATGATGCATTGGTGAGGGTTTCTCCAGTCTCAAAATCATTTAATGATTGTACCACAACCAAGACCAGCTGTATCTTGATGAGTTATTTTCATTCTAGGGAAAAGAATAAATTTACTCTGTCCTTCAAGGAGCATTGATTATAACTAACTGACTTACCTGCAGTACCAGGGGCTCTCCTGGGGTGGCGCTGTGGCAGTGTATGACCGAAGCCAGAGTGCTGGTGAGGTTGTAGCTGTTGTTAAGAATCTCCCGACTGTCATCATCACAGGCTGAAGGAGAGAGAGCATGCAGGGGGGGAAAAAGACAAAATGTTTTGTTTCAGAAAGAGAGCTACCAATTCGGTTTTAATCTCAGGATTCACAAACTGACCGGGATGAAATCCTAACAGTGTTGCTTTCTGCCCTTACTGTGTGATTAAAGCATAGCAGTGATCTGTCTGAAAGGTCCCTGTAGAAGGAGAATAAGGATTTTTTGCCAACATACTTTAAGGTAACGTTTAAGTATCAAATAGGTGGGTTTGCAGTTTGTCACATGACCTACAACTCTACCTTTTTATGACTCAGTGACACTATAATTATATTTAATCTATTTGTATTCTCATCTACTGTTCTTCAGGTATGAGCTGAACAGCTGACACTATAGGCATGATACAAATACCCTCAAACTAAAGGGAGATACAGTTCTTTTTTGTGAATTTTAGTAATGTGTGGTCTTGGACCTAGCAGCAGAGATGGGGTTTTCTTTATGGCTGTGTGAGATCCTGTTTGTATCCATCTGAAACCTATCACCTAACACCTAATGCTAACTGGGTAACATAAAACTGCTCGAGCATTTAGGTAATGGTGCATGTGTGGTGTGAAAGGTGACACATGTATGTAGTTGGTACATTTGTTCACTCTACCTAGTTGAACCAGCAGGGAGATGATGGAGCTTGTCAGGGTCGGGCTGGTGTTTGGGTTTCCAGCCAGCTCCACCAGCCCACTCATGCACTCGTGGGGAAGCACGTGGCTTGAGGAGAGCAGCTTCTCACATTTGAGGCCTGAAACCTCCTGCAAACACACACACAAGCACAACATGTAGGAACGCTCGTGACACCCGCAGGCTGCAGAGGTGTACATATAAGCAGGCAGGGTGTGCATGCAACACTCCAGCCGTCTTTCAGTAAAGCTACAGTATCTCTACCAATCTTCTGACTTGTAAACACAAAGCTTAAACCAACTTCTTATTTTGGTTTGATCCTAGTCACACTGTCCTGAGCTTAGAGACAAACACAGTCAGCTCACACTGTGGGGCAACATCACCTCAGCTGATGCTCAGCCTAGCTATTATGCAAATGTATATTTCATGTAGTTATCTACCGAGCATGAGTATTACATGCAAGTTTTGTATAAATGGGAAAGTTTTAGCAAGTCAGAGTCAATTAAGCAGAGATAGAGGCTAGATTAGAGGCTCATGCAGTAGCCTAACTTATATATCCTAAATAAGAGCTCAGGCATTAATTTGTTTGAACTCTCCCTGCCTATAAATGAGACAGGCCTTTAATACCTTTACCATGGCAGTAAACCTGAATGAACAGTTTGGTGCTCACATTGTTTATGTAAAATTAACTGAACGATTGAATTGTGGAGAATCTTACTGATCTCACGATGTGTACCATGTCCAAAAGTTTAA
The DNA here is from genome assembly GCA_029875015.1 of Lepomis gibbosus. Taxonomy (NCBI): domain Eukaryota; kingdom Metazoa; phylum Chordata; class Actinopteri; order Centrarchiformes; family Centrarchidae; genus Lepomis; species Lepomis gibbosus. The sequence continues at coordinate 17,560 of JAPMOB010250436.1, read as the reverse complement.
ACATTTATATTGGTATTCACAGTCAAAGCAGCTTAGAAGTAGCTCAAGAGGTGACCAGGTGGGATTTAAGAGGTTTTACGCATCCAAGGGGGGCTCTGCAGCGGCTGATTAAAACTGCTCAGAAGATGACTGGTACCCATCTCCCAAGCATCAGTGATATCTGTGAGGTGCCTATGCAGAGCCCAAAGGATACTAAAGGACAGCCTGTTCATCCTGCTGCCTTCTGGGAAGAGATATAGAAGTTTCTGCTGCAGCACCACCAGACTGCAGAGGAGCTTTCCCTCCCCAAGCTATCAGACTTTTAAACTCAAATTCATCCTCAACACTGCTCCACTGAATATAGTTTATTTCTTTTTACAATTTTCATTGCTTTAATATTACTTTGTCTGCTGCGTAGCAGAAATTTTACTCTACAGCCTGATGTAAACTGACAAATAACTTACCTTAAAAGCGACAGACGTTTAATTGGTACTAAATTAAGTTTTATGGTAGGTTGTTTATATAATCAAACTAAATGCTACAGGGTGGTGATGTTTAGATTGGATTTTGTTGGACAAATAATATCTATATTATAGTATTTATTTGGTTTGCCTTACTTCATAACAAATACCTTTAGAGGGTATACATTTTGATTAAGTTTGGGTCCCTTCTGAACACACTTGATGGCACTTATTAGCAAGAAGATATAACTAGATTGTTTAAACCACAGCTTAACCTCTGAGTTACCAGTCTCCTTGTGCTATTCCACCCCCCATCCTTGTGTCCCTATGAACTCTGAAACCAGACCTGTGCCCTTGGTCCTGAAGGCTGGGGCATTAAATCAGCTCACCTCCACTTGTTTCTGTAGCTGCGCTGCGTTGTGCGCCGTCCTGCCGTCTCTGTACTGCTGGATCGCCAGCAACAGAGACTTCAAACACGTAGTCATGTCCATCCTGTGGAACAACACTATCTTTAAGATTGAGACCACACATAACTATCATTTCAAAACAAATGGACTAACGTTTCACAACCTCCATCTTGAAGTTGCTAACACTTAACGAGCTAACGAGCCCATCTTAGTTTCATGACAACAGCAAACTAAACAAACTAAATCAAACGTGGATTAAAACTCTTGACCGCCGCTCACTTATTATAAACGACTACATTATATATATTCGTGCTTGTTTGTTGCAGACTACCTGTGGTGTTTTCTCGTCTTTAACAGACATCAACAACACAGCAGCTACTTCCTCCCGCTTCGAGCTTCGAACAGGAGAGGGACGGACCATGTAGGAGGAAGAACGGGGGGGGGGCAGGTTAAAACAACACCGATACAGTTTATGTTCATTTGTGTACAATATAAACGGACAGAACTTGTAACTAGATTTTGTTCAGTTTTAAATTAAATAATATGCAACGGTTTGTATGTTTGTTTTATAAAATAAGCGATATTAAACTATAGCACCCCCCTTTTAACTGTCTTGGACCAGGCCACTCGAGAATACACGTAACAGGAGAGGGCGGGGCGAAAACCAGCCGTTGTAGTTCTCATGTTAAAAAAAATTAATCGCCTACATTAGTATTACTTTAATTTATAACGATGATTACTTTATATATTCAGGTAACATGAGTAAATACGTGAATTTAAGATTTAAAGGCTGATAATTGTGACATGTCTTGTTGGTGAAATGCTGTTGTTCTATTTATTTGTTGACTAATTTAAAATATGTTTCTCTCTTGTTGATATTTAGAGGTTGATTTTGGTTCACCTAATGTCTAATGCAATCAAATACAAGAGCATTGCAAGCCTTTAAAAAGTTTGTGTTGATTCACCTATGGGTTAGATGGTGTTGTACTGTCGAATTTTTTATTTGATGTTGTCTACCTTATTTACAAACAAAATATAAGGAAAATATTTTCATATGATGCATACCAGTACAGCACCACATGAAGGTGTAGCCTCAACAATAAACACAAAGTTAAATCAGCAAGTCTTGCACAAAAACGTAACATAACATTCGTGTTAAATGCACATTCAAATTTAATAAACTGTTTTTTCTTTCTGCATTATTAGTTATATTTGGTATCTGCATACACACAGGTCTAACATTCTGTGGTAAACTAACAAATACTCAAGAAATTATACAATTTAAACCCCAACCAAGACATGAACAAATTCAGATAGGTAGGCTATCCCTTTGATCATATAATTGTGACCAAGATATTTACTGAGTAGGACATTTTACAGTTTAAAAAATAATCATGCCAGTTTCTCTGGAGGTTTTGTACGGTGTAGTTGACTTTATTAGACAGGAAACAGAGAGGGGTGTGAGAAAGAGCTACAGCCCATTGATGCTTTCCACACAGGTCTGCTGTCGGTCAGACCATACAATACACACATATAACAATAAAAATCAAATAACAGTTTCCTGGGCAGCAGGATGTTATTTTAGACACACTTATATCTTAGGGGTAAAGACTTTAATCTCAGTCATGGTAATCACACCTTTCACCCTTTGATCTCATAAAATGAAGATTTGCTGCTAACTGACTGAAGGTATCCGTACACTATGTGTGCATGTTTTTGTTGTAGACATGTATAGCTGCTTCTGTCTGTTTGTGGGCACTGTGGTTAGACCATAGTCTTAAAATCTACCGCTGAATTTTTCCGCTTTGTTGATTTCCTTTTGCGATTTGGTCAAAAGTTGCACAGTTAAATAGACAGAAATTGCATTCGCTCCAAATGTGCAACATTTTATAAATCTCCCAAAAAACCCAAAATGCATGTCCAAATATGATACCGTGGCTGTACTTAAGTGATTAAAAAATAATGCTTTAAAAAAAGAGTCAGTGAGAAATATAATGTGGCTTGTGAGCAGCTTGTAATGGGGAGGTGTGAGAACAGGATGTGTGGTGATGTGTTTGTCCATACCCAGAAGTAGTCTGGTAAGTCAAGCATACAAACTTATTTGGCCACGAAAAATTCACATTTCAACATAAATGTGCAAAATGGATAATCTCAGAATGTCAGGTTCCTGGAGTGACATTTTAATTGCACATTAACATTAACCACATAAGGGAGGTCCACGTTCATATCAACAGAGTGTGGTTATTGCTTAAGTGAGAAAAAGAGTTTATTGCCTCCTTAATAACTAAGTAAAAACTAAAGGTTCCATTAAAATCACATATTTTCCACATTCTAGATGTCTGTGGAGATAAAAACTATGTCAATATGTTTTTTTATCATACAGTGTAAAATAACTCAAATAAAAGAATACACTATATGTAATCTACTGCAGCGCAACTGAACAGTGGTAAAGTTAAAGCCATATTAGCCTCGGTGCAGCCAGACCATCAAAGCCACATGTTAATGTTGTGTACCTGGTGTGATCAGTCTCCTCTGGTTTCAGAGAACACAATCATTTCTGTCAAGTTCTCAGTATTTGTTAATTTTGGAATGAAGTTCACACTAACATTTTGTTTTTTGTTCCACCTTCAACTCGTCATGTTAATGATTATATAAACCTATTTAAACACTTCATTACAATAAACGTTGACAGTGTAGGAAGCACGGTTGAGGATATCATAGTGCAAATCTGATCCTGATCGGTCTCGGCATGTCATTCTCTGTTTGTACGCTGCATGTTTGAAATGGACATGTTTCATAACATTAAACTCTTTGAAAAAGAATCACAACAAATTCAACTTTCATTGTTAGATTTTACATCCTTATATTAAAGTTACAATGGATTCTACTTTTAAAAGTATTAATAAAATCTCATTCAAATCTCATACATGCATTAACTCTTCAACAGAGCGTAATGATAAACAACTGATTGAATCAGCTGATGAGAACATAAGCAAACAACTCTACAACCAGTGGTGGGATGTAATTCAACAGGCTACTGCACATTTAAGGTACTTGTACTTTACCTGAGTATTTCCTTTTCATGAATATTTCTACTTCTATTCATCTACATCTCAGGGGTAAACAGTGTTAGCTTTTAACTTCACTACATGAATCTGACAGCTTTAATGACTTTACAAATGAAGATCTTTGCACCTGAAACACAGACAGAGTTTATAAAATACGATGTTTTATTGTAAATTAAACTACAACAGTTTATCATAGTTTATCTCATGGTAACTCATGGATTGACAGGAAATTAAGTGCTAACTATTTTTTAATCGTTGAAGACATGTTTCATGGAACAACATTTAGATTTTGAGGTAGAGCGGGTCGTCTACTAATCAGAAGATCTGCGAGGTTGACGTAGGCTTAGGCCCCACCCATCCTTGTGTGTGTGTGTGTGTGTGTGTGTGTGTGTGTGAACGTGTTATTCTTTCTGCAATTATGGTAAATGATCTAAACTTGTACAGCACAATACGTCACCTGTTCACACTCAGTCATACACTGATAGCAGACGCTACGTTGCCAACTGCATCATCAGAACAGAGCAGAAATTAACATTTATATAAATTCACACCCAAAGGACACTTTGACATGCAGAGGAGCTGGGAGATCGGACCTCCGGTACCTCCTGAGACACTTTGCATCAGTGTGTGAACGTTTACATGTGTTGTAAAGAAGGGCGTCACTTTGTGTTGAACATTGGTGGGGACATAGGGGCTCAGATTAGGGGTGTGAAGAGACACTGATAAGTCAGTGCAGCATTCTGCGTTATTTTCAGATCTGTTTCTCCTGTATATCAACTTTTCTCATGTAATATCATCCCTGCTGAGGCCTGATTTCGTCTTCCCTCCTCGAGAACAGATTGGCTATCAGAATAGCCAACTTTTCTTTCTGAGGGCTAGTGTTGGGGTAGTTGTGGCTCAGGGGGTAAAGCGGGTTGCCTGTTAATCGGAAGGTCAGCGGTTCAAGGCTGGATGTCAAAGTGTCCACTACATCTGAACCCCGAATTACCCCTGGTGGCTGTTCCAGCAGTGTGTGAATTTGTGTAAATGTTACTTTCTGTTTGAGTACTTAGGCTCAGTGTATGAATGGCGAATGCGATGTAGTGTAAAAGCGCTTTGATAGGTCGAAAAGACTAGAAAGGCGCTATACAAATACGGAGCATTTAAAGGCATTTTCATTTGTTATTTAACTGCATATATTTCAAAATGTTTTTTTAACAAATTATGCTTTAAAAAAGTGATGGGGACAAAATCAACCATTTCAGAAAGTGGTGGGGACATGTCCCCACCGTCCCCAGTGTAAATGACACCCACTCAAAGGTTGTAACAACCTTTGAGTGGGTGGAAGACTAGAAAGGCCAAACTCTACAGAAACACAGTCCTTTTTATTTTCAAATTTTAAGGCATTGTTAATAACGTTGAGGTCTGGACTTGTTGTTGTAAAGGTGTCACTTTAGGCTCTGGGTAATTTTCTCACTATTTCTCATTACAGGGGCGGTGATTGCGCAATGGTTAAAACTGTGCCTTTGGTGTGAGAGACCCAGGTTCAATCCCACACTGTGACCTATCCACCATTGTGTGCATGAGCAAGACACTTAACCCCTACTTGCTCCAGTGGCGTGCGACCTCTGGCATGTATAGCAATTGTAAGTCACTTTGGATAAAAGCATCAGCTAAATGTATTTTTACAATGTGGTACTTTTACTTAAAAAGGAACAACATCTCTTCAACGCTCCCTCATTAGCTCAGCCCCCAAAATTCAAATCTGAGGTTTCTCTTGCGTTGGTTGAAATGCCTTCGCCTTGTACACCTTTTTGTTCCACCAATAAAAATAATAACATACCACAAGATTTCAGATCCATTGATTTAAAGTATAGGGTTGGTGATATTCTTTCTTTTTCTAAAGAAAAAAGATCAAAACCAACAGTGAATAAATTCACTAACAAGTCCTGTGTGTGTCTCACAGCCTGATGTCTCTTCTTCCTCTGAGCCACAGAGCTCCATTAATGTCCAGAAACTATTAAAAACACATCCTCACTGCTGCACTGGGTGACATGTTCCTTTGTCACCATAAACACACAATCTGTAGTTTATTCTGCCCACAAAAAGGAGCACCGCATGTGGATTCATCCACCACTGAAAATAGTCACCAACAAATGCACTATTTCCTCCTGTTTGTTACATAAAAATACGGGAAGGTATAGTAGATCAACCTATACAAAGACAATATGTTGCTATTCTGTGAGTTGTTTTTTTTTGACATTAACCTAAAGAAATTACCTTCTGGATTGTGGTTAAGATCAACAAGAAGCTGGAGTTGGTTTATGTGGTTACTCAGTAAAAAAAAATCTGTGTGTGCTCTGCATGATGGTAAATAATAAAGGCTGAGAAATACTGAAACTGCCTTTCACTTGATGCCAGATCTTTTGCCGTATGAGTAATCCCTTTAGGACTTTCTTTAATAGGTCAAGAGTTTCCACATGCACATATTTTCAGATTTTTTCTCAGTAATTATGCAAATGATCAGTTGATAGCACAGTTGTTGAAATGTTAGGCTCACTGTGTAGGATGCATCCCCTTTTGTCCTCATTTTAGCATCTTCTCAGACGTAAAAATAGTCGTCTGATTACTTTTCTTTCAGACTCAGTCTCACAGTAGGCGTTGAAAAATATTGCATGTTACTGCTCGTCACTGGCAGCTAAACATAAAGGCTTCCACACATCCAGCATGTGTAAAGTCACAACACTTGACTTAGACACTGTGGAGCTAATATTAGAATGCTATATTACAATGTAAGTTGACAAAATGCTGATGCTAATGTATAATGTCCCATAGTTTAGTATGTTAACACGCTAACATCTGCTCATAGCACTAATCATAATTTTTAATTTGTCAATTTTAAAGTAAATAGTCACAAATTGAAAAACCAGATAAGTGAACTAGATGGGCAGTTAAGGGATCAACAACGTGATTACAATTCATCCTTTGAAGCATAAATGTCTGAACCAAATTTCACAGCAATCCATCCGATGGTTGTTGAGATAATTCCGTTTGAACTGTGGAAGTGGACTGATCGACAGACCGACGTCTGTAAACCACACTGCTAGCATGGGTGAAAACAGGGGATAAAAGAATAACTACAGGAGTGCAAGAAGATGAAGAGTTCATTGTTCTTCTGCATATGTCCATTTGTCCAAGTTCCTTGTTCATTAATCTGAATTCAATCCAGTCTGTGAACCTGACATCCTTCTTAAAGCACCCATAATTCAGACTCCCCAAAAATGTCTTTTTTCCACTCTCCTCATGTGTTTGATGCTAAATGTCAAAAGTCAGATTTGTTCAGGTGGGCAAGACTTCGACATAATCAGAGTCAGGAACATCTAGAGGAAAATTGAGAAAAGGTCAACACACCACAAATCAACAAAGACAATATGAGAGAAGAAGACAGAAAGCTATGACATACTCTCATAGTCAGGATCTTCTTCACGTAAAGGTACCTCCTCCTCCCTCCGTGGCTCTACCTCTGGTGGTTTCCTGGGCTGGATAAATAAGGCTGTCTTCCTTTTGACTGAGTGGCGCAGATGAATGGCGAGGCCCTGGTTCTTCCTTTTATAGTGACGGATCAGATCTTCCAAAGACTTGAAAAATGTCTCCTCCAACCCTCCTGCTGTCTGAAGGAATAACAGCATACCGTAAATTGTTTTTAATATAAATGTTTGTAATGCAATACAAATATCAAGGACGTTTGGCATTAAATTTATACTAATCAAACTAGAGCTACGACTAACACTTTTAGTCATTATCAATTAATCTGCCAATTAATTTCATAGTTAATCCATTTTTTTTTTGTCTAGAAGAAGTCAGAAAAAATGTTCTTGCAAAATGACAAAAAAATTAAGCAAGTATCAAAATAGCCAATTAACTAATTGTTTTACCTCTAAATCTAAAAACAAAATGTAGAAAGGAGTAATTTCGCAACATGGACAAAAAGGGGAAAATTAAGATTTATATAGGGCCCGAATCAATGTTTACAAAATCAGGGAGGCCAAGTTTCATGTCTTTGAAGATCTTCATCACCTCAAAATTACACATTAATTCATTGTTCCGATCAAAATGTAAATTGTGTCTAAAGCAGCCTGACAATCAGCGTGAATTTCCATTTCGCTGAACAAAACGCTGGAAAGATCTGAATCTGACTATCTGCTATAGAATCTTTACTATTTGCTATTAGCATCTGTGCAGATTTGACAGATGCTTCATGATCTGAGTGGAGTGGAAAACAACGTCAGAGGAGTTTCCTGTGACACGGGCACGATCAGATAAACAGCTGAGTTTCCACTTAGGGGTTGAATTGTTCCTTCAAAGACTGGTCTGACATGTGGTATCTGTTAATTAGTTTAAATGTTTCATCTGTTTGTTTTTTTTAACCGATTTGAAATGAAAATACTGACAAATACTTTTGAGTTGTTATAAACAAAGCAAAGTATAGAATAAAGTATCTCACAAAAGTAAGTAAGTAAGTTTGTAACTATTTGTTTATATCTTTTCATGTGACAACACTGAAGAAATGACTACAATGTAAAGTAGTGAGTGTACAGCTTGAATAACAGTGTAATGTGCTGTCCCCTCAAAATAACACCCCACACAGCCATTACTGTCTAAACAGCTGGAAAAAAAAAAGTACGCTCCTACGTGAAAATGTCTAAATTGGTGTGAATATTCTGTGGCCACCATTATTTTCCAGCACTGTCTTAACCTTCTTGGGCATAGAGTTCACCAGAAAGTCACAGGTGGCCACTGGATCCCTCTTCCTCTTCTCCGTGACGACATCACAGAGCTGGTGGATGTTAGAGACCTTGCGCTCCTCCACCTTCCGTTTGAGAATGCCCCACAGATGCTCAATAGCGTTTAGCAAAGTGTTATTTAATCTTGTCACATGAAAAAATATAATCAAATATTTACAAAAATGTGAGTGGTGTACTCACTTTTATGAGACACTGTATGTTAGAAATTCAAAGCCTGTATCTCACTTATTTTAGATTTAATTTGCTGTGTTGAGGAGTGGAGAAACGTAAACACAGCAGGGTGTTGAAACTGAAGGGTTCAGTTTATATTAATTACGTTTAAAGCCAAAAACAGATGATTTTGCTTAAGGTGAGCTGAGCTGCTCTGATAGATACTTTCAAATGTTGTACAAATGTAATTCTGAAGTTAATATTATGTGCATTTGGATGTGTCTCCATGAGCCTTAAAGGGATAGTGAAAGCATTAGCTGACCGTCTAAGGTGGACCAATTATCTGACTTAACTTTGAGAAGGAGGAAGGTGATTTAAGGTTATTTCTTTTTACTTGAGGAATGTTTATTACCTTCGGTTTGCATTAGGGATATCCAATAAAGCCACTAAAAATATATAATATATATACTGAGTATGTGTGTTTGCTGCCTGTAGTAGCAGCTAGTGTAGGTGCATTTGTAGTGTCTCTGTCAGGTTTGTCTCCATTCAGTAGCAAAGTGTGACATTTCACACTTAGTTTGGTTTCTGATTGTCATGCTATAGCTGCCACTGAGAACACTGAGGTCATATCCTCCAAATTGTTTTGCAAAACAGAGATACTACCATACTGTACATCAAACTGGTCAGTGAAAACAAACTAAAAAGTTTTGTGTAAGTAAAATATAATCTAAACTTAAATGAGAAAACAATTGATGAAAGAATAAATAAAGAACCAAACTAAATTTTTGACACCAATTTTCAATACTTGACATTTTTTGGTACTACAGACCTACTTGGGGTTGTACGTCCAGCAAGGACTCAGTATTTATCATAATTTATCTCCCTGGCAGTGTAGAGAGGGCTTTAAAACAGCATTTATACCTTCGTTTTGGGGAATTTACAGAAAATACAGTTAACTATATAATTAAAATAACTAACTACACATGCAATAGGGACATGGCCCTAAGTGTTTATGTACAGTGTGAGTGTGTGTGTTTACCACAAGAGTATATTGTCCAGTGTGAGATTGCAGCAGTCTGTAGGTATACACCACACTCTTCTTACTGCAAAGGAAAAAAAGATACATGTTGTCGATTCATAATATTTGCAGAAGTGTAACCATGAAGGCTAGGATGACGAAGCATCCGTGCAGCTTCTGAACAACATGCCCTGACAACATGACAGAAGCCATTACAAACATGACATGGTCACATGACCTTAGTTTGCTTCCAGTGTCATTAACACCTGAAGGAAAGTCATGTTTGTTTCATCAGAATGGCCATTTAAAAGCATATTTCTACTTCAAAGATATGCTGTGCTTGGTGAAAGACATTCTTTCTGTACTGTACACATGAAATGGAAACTTTCTAAGGAGTAGAAACAGCAGCCAACCACTATGCACTTTCACTAGACCACAGCAAATGTTCGGTTAGGTCTACACAAGTACAGTAATAATATGCATAAATAAATGTCTATATCTTTGCCCATCATGTTCCAATATGACAGCATGCAAAACAAGATGAACCAAACTGAAACTAAGACAATCCTTTGTTCCTGCAATATTTAAAAACGAGTTGGATTGGCCCCGCGACCCTGTACGCAGGATAAGCAGTTTACAACAGGTGGATGGAGTTGGATTTGAGTGCATGTATAGCCTATATACTTAATAATTAGTATAAAATATGAGCTTAGACTAACATTCTTACAAATAAACCTTTTTAAATATAATATTTGAGTATATTTTCGTTTAAAAAAATTACTGATAATCTATATTTCTTTCATTAAAAGAAATTCAAATGAATCTAAACATTCCACAAAACAAAAACAAAATATTTCTTAGAAAAATAAAATCTGTTGAAATAAAATTGAGTTCAAATAAGAATAAACAGAACACTGAATTAAAATATAACCGGAGAATAATAAAAATATTAATACTAATACCATGAGCAACATTAGTACCAACACAATATTTATACTTTATACTAATAAAAATGAAGTACTATAAAATGCACTCCTACTACAAATTCTACTTTATTAGAGTATTTGGGTATTACTACATCAAAAAGAGGGTACTCACTAAACACAGAGACACATGGCTCCCTGGATGGTCTCGCTGTCTCTAATCAGATATGCTCCATCCTTGTTTTTCTTTCCCAGCAGATCCTCACACTCCTTCTTGCTGATGGCGCCATGGTAGTACACCGGCAGAGCTCCTGCCATGGCGAGGAGAGACGTCCACCGCACTTTCTCAGAACAGCTTCATTTCTAAAAACAGCAGCACTGCATTCCCCCTGAGATTTAAAACTGCCATAAATTTCCAGATGTGTTGCTGATGACTGACTTTGTTCCCTGAAGTCTGGTGTGTCTGCAGCAGAGAGGGTAAAACAAAGGAGGTGAGCAGGGACAGGTCAGTTTCATCACATCAGCAGAGTGCAAAATGCTAAAGACGGAAGAAAAAACACTGAGTTGGCCTGACAGTTTCACAGGAAGTGTATGTGTGAGAGAGAGAGAGAGCATGTGTCAGAAAGAGAACAAGAGCCAGAGAGAAAAAAATAGATACCACAAATAGACCACAAAGAAGTTTATTTGTAGAGCACCATCTCCTAAAGACACAGTTCAAAGTATAATAAAACAACCCCCCAGAAAAACGTATTAAATTGTTTGTGCAAACCTCAAATCATCAGACAGGCTGTGATTCTTGTATTTCTCCAGGTTCTGACTAAACTCTGGGTCGTGTGACCTGAGGAATCTGCCAGGTTGAAAAATCATGAACTATATAGATTCGGACCAGACCACTGAAAGGAAGACGTTGCTAGTGGATATCCAGATACTTTTGTGTGCACAGACTGTGAGTCAGATCACCCGACATCAGTGTTGGACATCACAAATGCTCTGGTGGCTGAATAATCATCTGGTGGGAAGACAAGAATAGAGGCTGGCGTGGAAATCACATGTTCAACCATCTCATAATGTATGAGTGTCCACAGACTTTTGGCCATTAAGTATATGACGCACTATATTGATGGCGCGTTCGCTGATATGTCTATGTTCTATAGCTGCCTTTAGAACTCCACGAGCACCATCTAATCCCAAAATATCCACCCATGCTCACTGCTGATGTTTCCAAACTCACTTAAAAGGGATTTGTAGTAGTAGCTGTTGCGCATGTTGCTTTCAACTTAAAAAAAAAAGGAGAACAGAAAATATTCACAATTTCTCACTAAATTAACCTTGTTTGTTTAATGACAAGGAACCTGCATTATTACAAATCGGCTCCTATCCATATGTTCAGGGACAAAGGGCTAGGAGGGGGAAAGGGGACTGAGTATACTGGGCCCTTGTGTGAGGAAGGCCCATAGAGATACTAGAATGAAAAGCCGTGGATGCTGAGGGGGACACTGAAAATGCTTATGTACAGGCTGCAGAATTTTGTATATATTATATACTGTACATCGCTGCGTATATATGTGGATTCATTGTGGAGTTATTTTCAGCACCCTATCAACAAGCTCCTTGCCATACTAACACAAGACAGTACTACAAGACTATTATACCAATGTAGGGCCTGCTGCATGACCAGGCACATAAAATTGATATGCATTTAGAGCATGGAACTAGTGTTAGAGAATTTATTATTTTTTATTTACCCTTGAGTGTCTTTATGTTGTTATCTATTCTAACATTAAAAAGAGAAATAATTGGTGTTGGCATTAAGGTTTAAGGAATGAGAAACTACACACTTCTTTTATTCTTGATGCCCTATGATTGATTATATCAAACAAAATGCACATTATGAATGAGCCTGTATGTGCCTTCATTTGAAAGTTTGGTTCACCTGACTTCTCTGGCCCTCACTAACCGTGACGAAAATAGGAACGACCACGATGTGTCTTATGTCTAATTGCTGACACATAAAATAATGTTATTGATTTGTTTTGTAGGATTTGAAGATCATGTGATAGGCTTATGTCTGTCAATTATTAGGCCTAGTCTACCTCAGGATTTCACCTCTGACTTTCTGATTGTGAAGTTGCTAGTTGGCAGAAGGGGCTAGGCCCACCGTCAGGGGGGTTAAAGGTCTACGGTTAACCCTGAAATGGGATTAAGTTACACACTTTACTTACTGCCTTTCAGAAATAGCAAAACTTTTTAGATGTATTTACATCATTAAAACATATTTCAAATTGCCCCCGCCCTCGAAACATTTGGCCACTCAGAAGACCAGGACCCGCTTTAAGCAAACTCTGCAGCATGTCAAGGGCCCAGAAAAGAGCAGCCAAAACAAACAGAAAAGAATAAAATCTTAGGGAGGCAATGGCCAAATCTCTGGCCAAACAATGTGAAGCAACATGTATGTCTGACAGATGAAGATGAGGAGCTAACAGACAGACTAGCAGAGCCTTAGCTTGCTTAACTTTTAAATAGGCCTAATGTAACACCAGAGCTGCCAACTCTCGGGCGTTGAACGTGGCTTCACAAAGTTGACAATGTTCTCAAGCTCTCACATCGATTTTCTCAGCCAGAGAAAAACATATGTTTAACTGATAAGTTGAGAACAAGTCATGAACTCCGCCCAGCTGATGCGATACGATCTCGAGCTGTGAGTCGCAGTAAATAACTTAAAGAGTTTTGCAAAATAACATCTAAAATCTGAGGCGCAGACTGGCTCTGTTGTGTAGTGTGAGCTGCACTTCATCTGAGGTGCTTAAGTGGGCATTTGTGTGGATTTTTGGTGATATTTCTGTCTGATCAAAAGTGTTTCAAATATGTTTAGTGTATCCACCTCCTCTCATGGAGGAGGTCCCAAACGGTTACGTGTCTGCACATCACATTGCAGTAATTTCTTCAGTGTTTGACTTCACTTTTCTCTAATCAGCAAATTATTTTAACTTAAAAGGAGGAACATTACTGTCACAGTCTAATTTGAAAGATTTTTTGTGCTTTATAATCATACTGAGTAATTGAATATATGTGAGCATAGCCTGGGTGAGTGTATAACACTGAATTTGGAAATGATTGTTAGGGACTCCATCTGTGTCACTATGGCTAATGGCCAAGGGCTTCTTTGAAATTGCCCGTGTTTGTATTAGAAATAAGGGCGGGTTGGTCGAGGTTGTACTGGATTGGGTGTCGATGAGTGGCCCAGTTTGGAAAATGTTGTCCCGGGCCTGCCGGGGCCATCTCACCACATTGGAGGGGGGTGTCTTGTCCCTTTATGGTTGATTGTTTGTAAGTTAGATGTTATTTAGACACTGGATTTTTTTATTACTTAGAATGAGACATTTCTATCTGCATACACAGCTGGTCGTCTCACATGGACGTTGCCAGGCTGCACTGCCATGTTTCTACAGTAGCCCAAACGGCCTCTACAGAGCACGTTTTGTCACTACGTTGAGTACCAACACGAAGAAGAAGAAGTAACGTTTGTAGAAGTCGACCAGTTTATTAGAAGTAAGAAAAGAAGAGAAATTTGGACAAATGGATGTATTATTTAGCACAAGAGCCAACAGAGCGTGTCAACCACCACTTCTGTGTCTTGGAAAGGGAGTGGTTTGCGGTGACTGATGGTGATGATTTGTGCAAAATCAGGTACTGCATATATAAATATTTTGTAAACTTATAATTTGTAATAAGGTTATAACAGTTAGTTTGCTGTCCATGTAGAGTGAGTTCTGTTGTTTATACACTCAGATAATGTTAATTCATATAATGACACACTGAAGTCGGAAGAACAACTTAACAACCCGGGAAATGGGACCATCTGAGAAGCATGAGCCACTGGTTGCAATTCACAACCCCGACAATGTTGGGGCCCTGTTAAATTGTTGCCCCACCCAATCCTAAATAGTCCACCTCAGGCGTTGGGGTCATTCCTGTAGTATCCACAGGAATTGTTTTGTACATTCAGCAGCCAAACAATTTTAGCATGTATAGATGAACAGCCAAGTCAGTAAATGGGGCTGAACGATTTTGGAAAATAATGTAATTGCGATTTTTATTTTACCAATATTGCGATTTAATATGTGATTAATTTTTAAGCTGTTTACCTTCTGTATTATTCAAAATGGACAAGCAGTAAATCAGTGTATAGTATGACCAACACAATATTAGGACAGACAGACAGACTGGGCCTCTGTAGGACTTGCGCGTTTGGTTTGAAACGCCATTTCACAGATATTTCCTGAGCTGACTGATGGCTGTTAATTTCCTGCATTCTGGTGAAAATTTCTGCCTCTTCTACCTCAATTTATGATGGAAAAGTTTTAATTTATGTAAAGAAAAACACAACATTCATACAGCACGTGACAATTCAAAATAAAAACTTAATAGAATATAATGCAGTAAGGTCTCCAGGCATTCTGTAGCTATTGCTTTTAAATAGCCCATGTTCCTCCTGTAGATCAACTTCTCTAAGTTAATGAAATCCCTGCAGAATCAGCACACTAGCAGGCATGATTCAGTCTTCTGTCTTCGTTTGTGTCTTTTGTTTGGGGATGTGCATGTGACACCTTTCTACCTCAAATTAAGAAATTTAAATTTTTAAGTATACATTCCTGTACTTTGATAGCTGCTGTGTTTCTGCAGGTTTTCTGTGTTCAAAACTTTCTGCACATTCAGAATCTCTCCCACATATTAGACTGTTTGACTGGAAAACACTCACCACAAAACCACACACGTTAACTTCAGGAGCTCCAGTAAAGTGCAGCTCACAGTCCCAAACAGACCACGACTCAGCCTCAGGTTTTAGATGTTTATATTGCAAAACTCCACACGACAGGCTCGTAACAACTCTCTGGACTTACAGCACGAGGTGCACTGAATTACTATCACGGCGTACGCCAGTGTCACAGCAGCTGGGCTGAGTTGATTTGCGCCAGATCGAAAACCCTCTCTTGCGGCGCCCCTGACATTTTGCGCCCTTGGCAACCGCCTCTGTCACCTATACCACGGGCCGTCCCTAAGTGAGACTCGCAGCAGCCAGAAGAGGTGAGAAAAAGACAATTGTGACATTTTGTGGGTTTATTTTAGCCTTTCCCCTTGTCATCCTGTGTTGCTAGAGTCATGTCAAGGCAATTGTAAACTTACTGAGTTTACGTGTTAAATTCCATAGGCTATGTGCAAAAAGTTGGTCACAGACAGAGCAGGGGGAGAAGATCGGGTCCTGTCATGCAGCAACTAAAAAGTAGTTCGTCAATGTCACTTTTCGTGAAAAGAAACAGCTTTATTTGTGAAACAGTTGAATTTGAACAAATATGCTGTTTAAATGTTAACCATGGACTACGCTGACTATTCAAATAAAGTGTAACCTGTAAAAAGACTATAATGAAATTGCTAGAAATAACAAGAAAATGCATGGACTTCTGTCATTACTCTTTGCTTTTACTGTTTGTGTGGGCTACCGATCATGATTGTTCTTGGTCACCCCTAAAGGCCCATTTTGAAACCCAGGTTCACTGGATTTCTATGCAAATTAAAAGAGTTTAGCTTATCAAAACCCTTAAAACTCATTGACTCTAAAAAAAAAGTAACAGAACTACCAAACTGTACAAGGAAACATTTAAAAAGAAACAATAATACTTTTTGATTGCTCGTTCAAGTTTTTGTTGATGTTTTGTTAGGCCTGTTTGTCATGCTGTTCCTCACTGAGGTGGAAAGTAACAAATTAGCCTACTTACATTGCTGTAATCGAGTAGCGTGTGTACTTGCACATTTTAAGTAGCCTAGTTTTTTTATTTTTGCATAAGCATGTTTTGTTGAAAGTTTAGTAGCCTATTCGCTAAATTTCCAATCACATCCGTTAGTGAGTAAAGTGCAAGGAAAAACTCGCGACCACTTTGGCTTCAAGAGAATATCTTTATCACGATGCAGTGTCCGCTGTGAAAAAATGCTGTAAACTTAATACAGCACTTCCTGCTGGTGCAGCTTCACAATCAAAGCATTCAACTGGCGAAACACTAGTTGACTTTTATTTTGAAGTAGTCACGGGAAATGCAATGTTTGTAAGGCGGATCAGCGTTGAGCGCTCTCATTCATCAAAAATGTGTCTACACTACAAGGCAACCATCATTGTGAACAGTTTCTTAGACAGCAGACTAATTTGAAATATTGCAGTGAGTAATGCTACAGTCAGCAGCAGACGGGTAAAGAGCTGCAGGCTACAGGCACACCTCCACCTCCTCAGCCAGGTAACCAACTCCTTTCACTTTCGCTGTTTGCAGACTGCGACAGCATTAAGTCAGATCATGACTGCTCACATGGAAAATACCAATAACTGCCCGACAATAGTTTGTTGAGCTGCACCATACTTCTGTACCCTGTGGTATTAAAAGGCATCGGCTGTTACCGCCAACAACAGGTGTCTCATGCAGCTGCATACTAGCATCAAAACCGGCCAGTGGCGGTTCTAGACCAATTTTATTGAGGGGGCCAGACTGGGGCCAGTTGTTTTGCCAGAGGGGCACATTCAATCGGACACAAATGAGACAAAGGCAAAGTTCAAGCTTTCAAATGTCCCGTTTAGTATATAATGTAATGTGTTAGTATGTTCAGTAGGGCCTATTAGTTTCAGTAACAGGATCTTTTCAGTAATTGTATATTTATTAAATTACATTACACAAAACAAAACATTCCTGTCAGACCAATAGGCTACTGTTATGGCTTTTTGTGTATGA